>VMDR010020713.1:0-17332 GCA_007922815.1 Macrotus californicus | reverse complement strand
AGTTCCCAAAGTCTTCTCCAGTATAATTTCTTCAGAGGTTAACACGTTCAAATTCTAGTATGTTTATCTAAATAAGTGTCTTTACTTAAATACACCTTGTATATAAGATTGATTAATATATTAATGTTTCAATATTCACAGGACTGCATTTCTTATGGTTTTGTTTCAAAAGCCATTTTCTTCTGGAAAAAGTATTACCAAACACCAGGTGAGTTTTTTGCAAAGTCCTTTTTCCTTCGGTGCTTCCCATTTAGTGAGCCAGATGATAGTGCTCTTTCCTTGATCAGGGTTACGTAACGAATAATTTAAGTGCAAAGCAGAACATTTCCAGATTAGCTTGTCTATTCAGAATTGGAACTTCAAGAATGAACTATAGGAGACTTGTGGTCAAGATGGAGGCATAGGTAGACATGCTTTGTCTTCTTGTGCGACCACAGAGAGAATTACAACTAAACCTCAAAACAACACCCATAACTGTCAGAAAATTGAACTGTATGGAAGTCCGACAACCAAGAATATAAAGAAGCCAAACACATCCAGACAGGTAGGAGGGGCGGAGATGCAGTGTGGCATGGAGAGGCAGCAGTGGAAGGAGCGGTCCCTCATTCCAGTGTGGTAGATAAAAATTAGGAGGGATACCTTGGGAGTGAGTGATCCCAGCCTCAGGCAAGACTGCACAGCCCAGGGTTCCAGTGCCAGGAAGATACATCCCCATAACTTCTGACTGTAAAAATCAGTAGGAGCTGGGACGGTGAAAGAAACTGCCAGATTTTCAGGAGACTCTGCTTAAAGGGCCCACACAGTCTTAGAACATACACAGACCCACCCACTCTGGGGGTTGGCACCAGGGCAACAGCTCGAAGGGCTCCAGTCGCATAGAGGGAGTGGGTACCAGGCAAAGCTCCAGAAGCCAGGCAGCGGCACTGTCTCCTCTCTGAGCCCTGTCCCCCTCGCTGAGCCACGAAGCGGTGATGCAGGTTGTCCTACCCTGGCAGTTACCTAAGGTTTTGCCCCGAACAATTTACAGATACTTTTTATAGAACAGGCTATGATACTAAGACAGGGAGTCAAAGCAGCTCTACCTAATACAAAGAAAAACACAGGGAGGCTGCTAAATTGAGGAGACAAAGAATATGGCCTAAGTGAAAGAACAAAATAAAATCCCAGAAAAAGAACTAAATGAAATGGAACTAACCAACCCAAAACACTGGTGATCAGGATGCTCAAAGAACTTATTGAGTACGGCAACAACACAAAGGAAGAAATGAAGGTTATACTAAGCGAAATAAAGGAAAATCTAGAGGGAACCAACAGTTAAGGGCAGGAAGCCGGGATTCAAATCAATGATTTGGAATATAAGGAAGAAATAAGCATTCAACTAGAACAGCAAGAAGAAACAAGATTTAAAAAAAACAAGGATAGTATAAGAAGCCTCTGGGACATTTCCAAATGCACCAACATCCAATTCATCAGGAAGCCAAAAGGAGAAGAGGAAGAAAAAGAAATTGAAAACTTATTTGAAAAAATAATGAAAGAAAACTTACCTAATTTGGTGAAGGAAATAGACATACAAGTCCAGGAAGCACAGAGATCCCCAAACAAGTTGGACCCAAAGAGGGCCACGCCAAGACACATCATAATTAAAATGCCAAAGGTTAAAGATAAGAGAATCTTAAAAGCAGCAAGAGAAAAGCAGACTTACCTCCAAAGGAGTTCCTATAAGACTCTTAGCTGATTTCTCAAAAGAAACTTTGCAGATAAGAAGGGTTTGGCATGAAGTATTCAAAGTAATGGAAAGTAAAGACCTACAACCTAAATCACTCTATCCAGCAAAGCTATCATTTAGAATGGAAGGTCAGGTAAAGTGCTTCACAGATAAGGTAAAGCAAAAGGAGTTCATCATCACAAAGCCATTGTCACATGAAATGTTAAAAGGACTTATTTAAGAAAAGATCAAAACTGAGAACATTAAAATGACAACAAACTCACCAGTATCAACAATTGAATCTAAAACAAAAACAAAAACTTGGGGACTCCCAGCCAAGATGGGGCATAGGTAGATATTTGCTTCCTCACCCAACCAAAGGAAGGACAACAAATTTAAAAATAAAAAACAATCAGAACTGCCAGGAAATCAAACTGTATGGAAGTCCAACAACTAAGGAGTTAAAGAAAAAACATTCCTCCAGACTGGTAGGAGGGGCGGGGACACACAGCCAGAGTGGAGGGTATGTGTGGCAAGCCAGCAGCTGTAGGATGGGGAGGGCGAGGTAGCAGCTGATGGGAGTGCAGTCCCATATTCACATATGGATAAACTGGGAGGAACAAGGGGAGCAGGACAGACCATGCAACCCAGGGTTCCAGTGCAGGAAACTAAAGCCTCAAAACCTCTGGCTATAAAAATCTGTGGCGGTTGCAGTGGCAGGAGAAATTCCCAGCCTCACAGGAGAGTTCGTTGGAAAGACCCACAGGGTCCTAGAACATAAACAAATTCACCCACCTGGAAATCAGCACCAGAAGGTCCCAATTTGCTTGTGGTTAGTGGGGGAAGTGACTGAAAGCCAGCCAAGAGCCAAGCAAGCCACATTGTTTCCTCTCTGACCCCTCCCCCATATACAGCGTCACAATTGCCCAGCCCTGGCAAATACCTAAGGCTCTGCCCCTTAAAACATAATAGGTGTGCCAAGACAAAGAAATGTGTCCCAAAGGAAAGAACAGATCAAAACTCCAGAAAAAGAACTAAGAGACGAGATAGACAACTTACCAGATGCAGAGTTCAAAACACTGGTAATCAGGATGCTTGAAATGATTGAGTATGGATGCAAAATAGAGGAAGAAGTGAAGGCTATGCAAAATAAAATAAAGGAAAATATATGGAGAGCTGACAGTGACAGAAAGGAAACCAGGACTCAAATCAATGATTTGGAACAAAAGGAAGAAATAAACACTCAACCAGAATAGAATGAAGAAACAAGAATTCAAAAAAATGAGGAGAGGCCTAGGAACCTCTGGGTCAACTTTCAGTGTTCCAACATCCAAATCATAGGGGTGTCTGAATGAGAAGAGGAAGAGCAAAAAATTGAAAACTTATTTGAAAAAATAAGGAAAATTTCCCCAGTCTGGTGAAAGAAATAGACTTCCAGAAAGTCCAGGAAGCTCAGAGAGTCCCAAAGAAATTGGACCCAAGAAGGAACACACCAAGACACATCATAATTATACAAAATTAAAGGAGAGAATGTTAAAAGCATTGGTAGGTACAAAATAGATGGGGAGGTTAAGAATAGTCTAGGAAATGGAGAAGCCAAAGAACTTATATGTACAATCCATGAACATGAACTAAGGGGGAGGAATGCCAGTGGGAGAGGGGTACAGGGCTGAGGGGGACAAAGGAGAGAAAAAAATGGGACAACTATAATAGTATAATCTATAAAATATACTTTAAAAAACTTTGCAAACAATCAGAACAGGAACAGAATCGTAGATACAGAGATCATTTGGAGGATTATCAGCTGGGAGAGGGAAGGGGGAGAATGGGTGAAAAGGTACAGGGATTAAGAAGCATAATTGGTAGGTACAAAATAGACGAGGGTTGGGGGGGTGTTAAGAATAGTATAGGAGATGTAGACACCAAAGAACTTACATGCACAACCCATGGATGTGAACTAAGGTGGAGTTTGCTGGAGGAAAGAGGGGTACCGGGCAGAGAGGGGCAAAGGGAAAAAAATTAGGACAACTGTAATAGCATAATCAATAAAATATATTTTTTTAAATAATGAACTATAAAGTGCTAAGATAATAGGATGTTTAAAAATGCAAGCGTGTAGAAAATTTTTAAAGCATGCATATAACTCTTTTCTTTAGTACAGGATCCTTACTCTGAAAGGTTTACAAATCAGGCATGGAGACATGCATGCCCCCAGAGACTAGTACAAATGTCACTGGGAGGCAGATAGAGCATAGGGGTTAAAAATGAGGCCTCTGGCACTTTGTTCTCAGATCAAAACCACACTCTCCAGTTGCTTGTTCCCTCCCTCCTGAAGGGAGCTTGCTACCTTCACAAAATATATTGATTTCCCTTTGTTTATGGGGTGTGGGGGCTAAACGCCCTAGGGAGGCAACCTTTCCCTCCCTCTCACTCTCCCCTGCCCACCTCTAAAAAAAAAAAAAATGAGGCCTCTGGAGTCAGACAAATTCATTTAGTGTCCTACTTACTAAATCTTTTTTGAGCAATAATTTTCTCATCTGTTAAATGGAGATAATAATACCTCCTTTCCTTAGGAATAAATGAATTAATACATCTAAAGTTCTTAAAATAGTGCCTGGTATATAGTGAGTGTACAATACATATAATAGTAGCTGTCACTCATCATCATCATCATCATCATCATTTTTTGGAATCTGAAATTCCAGATGCATACCAGAAATGTCCTTCATTCTGTATAATCTTCCAACATTATCACCTGTTTGGATAGTAGCTATACCCTACTAGATGTTTGCTTTATGCCATAACTTGGAAACCTGTGCCATGATTTTGTATTAAGTGACAAATTTAAGTACAGTACCTCTGTTCTAATTTAGAGACCAAAGACATTTTTAAAAGTAAGATTAATATTTTAAACACTATCAACTATTTTTTTCTCTCTTTTCAAATAATTCAAGCACTGAATATTCCTGATGGAAAAGAATTTAAAGACCAACCCTGGCTAGGTAGCTCAGTTTATTTGAGTGTCATCCAGATACACCAAAATTGCAGGTTCAATCCCCAGTCAGGACACATAAAAGAAGCAATCAATGAATGCATAAATAAGTAGAACAATGAATTGATTTTCTCTCCCTCTCCCTCCCTCCCTGTTCTCCTCCCTCTCTCCCTCTCTCCCTCTCTCTCTCTCTGTCGATAATTTTTATTTAATTTTTAAAGAATTTAAAGACTAAAACGTTAAATGTTCCTAGCAAACTAGTGAGAAACTAGTGGAGGGAAAAAACAAAATTGTGCTATATAGATTTCAAGAGCTAACATACAGGAATATAGAAAGTGGATAACAGAATACTGCCTTGCAAATTCAAACTCAGTCAAGGGATCTTAATGTTTTCTGTTTAATTTAAAAATATGTAATTATTTAGCCTTTAAAATTCTATTACCATTATTTTCCTATATGTATTATTTAAGATTTTTAGATATTTAGCAAAACATACGTCACTGAACCTTTTAATTTTTGTTTTCATTTATAGTGGATCAAAATCTTTAAACATGCGGTTGCTGGATGTGTCATTTCACTCTTGTGGTTTTTTGGCCTCACTCTTTGTGGACCACTAAGGTAAATAAAAACGCATGTTTTAAATGTTTCTATTTCTTCATTTTTAATATTAGTTTTGTTCCATTAGATTTTGTGTCACATATTTGTGTCAGATTATGTACAGATGCTTCTGTGATTTCAATAGCATGAGGTACAACTCAACAAATGTATTGAGTACCTGTTTAGTTTGTGGGCTGGTTCTGTGGTGAATACCATTAACATATTAGTCATGATCTGTAACAGATAGTTTACTAGTTAGAATCCAAATAGTTTCAAAAAATATTTGGCGTAAGTGATTTTTTTTTATTTTTCATGGGTGATCCTTTTTAGCAGCTGATTTTGGTAATTAAAAGCTCTAAAGTGCTAAATAAAATCAACCAATAAGAGAGAGAGCAAAATCTTTAAAAACTTTTTTAACACAAATTCTGAAAGTATTTTAGTGCCCACAGAAAATTCTTAAAAGATATGGTTGTAAACAAATGTCTTGGGAGTAGTGTGTCAATACTCAGATTAAAGATGAAGTAACTCTGATTTCATATTCCCCTAGATCAATACAGAGTATCCTTTTTATGTAAAGGGGCAAGTTTGGGGGAAAAGTGCTTAATTACAGGCCACTTAGTGAGAATTGTAACATGGGCAACTGCATAAGCATTATTTTAATATTTCTCTATTTCGAAAGGGTTTTACTTGCTGAGTAAAGGTGTAAGAAAAAGTACCTTGCCATTGATGAGGGGGAATCTGAGGCTGAGAGGCGAGAGGAGTAAGGTTAAAGAATCTCACTTGGAATGGTGGCACAACAGAGTAGAAAGTGATGGGTGGGACATGCTTTGTGAAAAGTCCTTTGACTTGTTTATCCTATACTTTGTCAGATGTGTACTGTGCATAATTTTAATTGTCACATTCCTGTCCATGACAACACTGCATTCTGGAATGGTGGGAAAGCTGGCTGTAATTTCTCAGTTTGGGAAGAACTTTTTCAGTTTATGCTTGAGTATGATTGGTGGTATTGCTTATCTTCTTTAATATTTTCAATTTCTTACTGTTTTTGTCTATATGTTACTAGATCAATGTCCCTATGTGTTAGGATAGGGAAGGAAGGGGAAAAATTCTTAAATTCCACTTCCTACCCTTACAGCCCCTCACACCACTAGCTGCTCTGCCAGCACTGCCCCTCTCATTTTACTAAAACCATCACACAATTTCTTGATTAAAAAGACTGCTGAGGTGCTTCCTAGGCTGTCTTCATTTAGTTTAGTATTATTCCACTGATATATTTATTTTCTTAAATTGTAATCCCCCAAGTACTAATAGGACTAAAATTATTGTGTCGTGTTCTCCTTACAGGTTTTGGGGTAAAGAGGAAAAAAAATGAAAAAATTTTAATGAGCAGCTGAAAATCTGTTACTATTTAAATCTTGCAGGCTCCCTTTGGTTGGTGATAATGTTTTTTTAATTTTTTTTTGAAATTTATTCTTCTAAAAGAGTAAATAAAAATAAATATGTTCAAATAATAAAATAGCCCTGGCTGGTGAGGCTCAGTGGCTTGAGCGCTGGCCTGTGAAATGAAAGGTCGCCAGTCCAATTCCCAGTCAGGGCACAGGCCTCAGTTGTGGGCCAGGACCCCTGTTGAGGGTGTGCAAGAGGCAACCGATCGATGTATCTCTTGCACATCAATGTTTCTCCCTCTCTTTTTCTCCCTCCCTTCCCCTCTGTCTAAAATTAAATAAATCTAAATAATAATAAAGTGAACATTCACGTATTCAACACCCAGGCCCCCAAATAAACCCTCATCAGTCAGTACCTTTGAGGCCCCCTGATTGGATCCCCTCTCCTCTTACCATTGGATGTAACTAGCATCTTAGACTTTGTTTTTTATTCTCTTGGCTTTCTCTGGAGTGTTACCATATATGTACATATTTCTTTTATTTAATGTTTAACTTTGCAAGTGTTTTTCTTTATATAAATCCATTGCATGTATTTCTTATGGCATACTTTTTACAGATTTGCCCATTTTGATGCATGTAGCTTGTGTGTGTGTGGTTCATTTATTTTTATGGCATTTTTTTTAAGTATAATTCACATACCATAAAATTCCCTTTTTGTCTTAGTCCATTGGGGCCACTGTAACAAAATACCATAGATTGAGTGTCAATAAACAACAATGTGTAAATAAACAACACATTTCTCACAGTTATGGAGGCTGAGAAGTTCAAGATCAAGGTCAGGGAGATTCAGTGTCTGCTTATGGACCGTGTCCTGGTTCATAGACAGCTTCTTGCTGTAACCTCCCATGGTAGAAGGAGCAAGGGAGCTCTCTGTGGTCTCCTTTATAAGGACACTAATCCCATTTATGAGGGCTCTACCTTCATGTCCTAAGCACCTCCCAAAGGCCCACCTCCAGCTACATTAGAGACCAGATTCAACATATCAATGGGGGGTGGGACGGCCACACAGACATGTAGTCTAAAACACTTAAAGTATACAATTGTGTGTTTCTTGATATATTCATGGAATTTCACTCATTCTTATTGCTATATAATAGCCCACTAAATGGATATATTCTAATTTGTATCATCCACTATCTTTTCAGTGGGCATATTGTCTCAGTTTCATACTTATAAGACTAGCTAACAATGCTAGTATCTTATGAGTATTTCCTGGTTCACAGATACGAGAAATCTAAGTATTATTGTTTGATATTTGTAGTTTCAGTCTTTCTAAGATAGGTAGGTAGGCAGGTAGGTAGATCGATCCCAACATATTTTCCAGAGCAGTTTACCTATTTATTTTTCTCATGAAATCAAGGGGAAATGTTTCTTTTCTTTTACTGTAATTGAATCAATGCTTTTTGATAAGATCAGATTTCATGAATGATAATGTTTTATTTTTGTAGGACTTTGCTGCTATTTGAACACAGTGATATTGTTGTCATCTCACTACTCAGTGTTTTGTTCACTAGTTCTGGAGGAGGACCAGCAAAGGTAATATTTTCCATTATTAGCTACTCAAAAATTGAAAATATACATGTGAAATGTTATCAAAAACAATAAAGTAGTATAGTATCTTTTACCATATGAAAGAATACAGGGGCCTTTTCTACTAATTTTTAATTTTTCCTACAACTTTTTTGTTTTTTACTTTTTGACATCATTTTATATTCCTAGGAAGTTGCATAAATAGTGGAGTGGTCTTAGTGCCCTTCACTCAGTTTCAGTAGCAACTTCTTACCCAACTCAATTGTACTGTCAAAACCAGGAAATTGACATTGGTACAGTCCATAGACTTTATTCAGATTTCACCAGTTTTAAATATGCCTGTGTGTGCATGTGTGTGTTTGTGTACAGAGTCATGCAATCACCAGCAAAATCAGGATACAAAACTGATTGATCACCGCACCTGTCTCCCTCACACTGTACCTGAACCCTTCACCCTTCACCACCTCATTTTAATCCCCTTACATCATTTTTAGAAAACACCTAACAACTTATTATATTTAAAATCTCATGAACATTTTTTATGAATATCTATACAACATTTTTCCAACTAGGTATCCCTATTCATCTTAATTTAATAATTCATCTTAAAGTAATTTATCCCTTTTTTGGTAAATGAGTCATCAATCCAATTCTAAATCTTACAACTACAGTGTTTTTATTTACAAAATTAAATGCTTCCTGTGCATGGTGCATTATTCTAGGTATAGGAGAAGGAAAAATAAAGACAAATAAAGTAAAATGGTCCTTTAGACTTTCAGGCTGAGTAATGGAGACAGATGAATAAAATAAAGAGAACAAAACAACATGCCAAGTAGTACAGTGAGAGACTGTAGATTTCACATTGGATCATTAGTGTTCTATGCTACTCATTTTTTTGAATTCTTATTTCTTCATTCTATTCTGGTTGAATGTTTCTTTCTTCATTCTGGTCCACACCGTTGATTTCAGTCCCAGTGTTTCCTTCCCATCACTGTTGGTTCCCTGTACATTTTCCTTTATTTCACTTAGCATAGCCTTCATTTGTTCATCTAATTTGCAACCATATTCAACCAATTCTGTGAGCATCCTGATTACCAGTGTTCTGAACTGTGCTTCTGTGGCTATCTCTTCATTGCTTAGTTGTATTTCTTCTGGAGCTTTGATCTGTTCTTTCATTTGGGCCTTTTTTTTTTTTTTTTTTTTTTTTTTTTTTTTTTTTTTTTTTTTTTTTTTTTTTTTTTTTGTCTCCGTGTAGTAAGGGGCAGAGCCTTAGGTGTTCACCAGGGCAGGGCAACCCACATGGCTATGTTGTGACCTGTTTGTAGGGGGTGGTCCGAGAGGGAACAGTGCCACTTACTCAGCTCTCTGCCAGTTTTCAGTCACTTCCCCCGCTACCCACAATCAAATTGGGCCCTTCTGGTGCTGATTCCTGGGTGGGTGGGCTTGTGTACGTTCTAGGACCCTGTGGGTCTCTCCAACGGACTCTCCTGTGAGGCTGGGAGTTTCTCCCACTGCCACCTCAATCCCCCAGAGGTGTTTTCAATCAGAGGTTTGAGGCTTTATTTCCCCACACTGGGACCCTGGGTTGCTCAGTCTGTCTCACTCTCCAGTTGTTCCTCCCAGTTTATCCGCACGTGAATATGGGACTGCCCAGTCCACTGCCTGACTGGGTCCTCCAGCTGCTGCCTTGCTGCAAGTCCTCTCCGCCCGGCTGCCCGTCTCTACCCCTCCTACCAGTCTGGATGAATGTTTCTTCTTTAACTCCTTGGTTGTCGGACTTCCATACAGTTCGATCTTCTGTCAGTTCTGGTTGTTCTTTGTTTTTAAATTTGTTGTTGTCCTTCTTTTGGTTGTGCAAGGAGGCACAGTGTGTCTACCTATGATTTTTAAATTTTTATTTAATGGAAGTATCTAGTATCATACCTGTAAATTTGTAAATATAGAATGTATAATAATGCTATTTACATTGCTTTTGTACTCCAAATTCTGAAGTATTTGCATAAACTAAGCTAATACGTCCTTTCTGTAATTTTCTTTTGTCAAAATCTTTTCCCTGGAATGAGAACATAAAAAGTTTATCAGCCTTTAAGTGCCTTACACCTTTACTAGATACTAGAAATAACTTTGATAATTTTTTTTCCCCCATACACCAAAAGAAATTTTATTGAAGTATAGATTACTGGCTATTTAAAAATACACAGGAAGTGCTCACTTCGGCAGTACATATACTAAAATTGGAACGATACTGAGAAGATTAGCATGGCCCCTGCGCAAGGATGACACGCAAATTCGTGAAGCGTTCCATATTTTTTTTTAAATAAAAAAAAAATTAAAAAAATAAAAATACACAGGAAAAGACAGAAATACAAAGAAATTATTATATAACTGATTTCTAAAGTCAATACTCTTGAAATACAAAACAATGATCATTACTCCCAAAAGTCAGTTTATTGAAACAAATTGATTTTTAAGTTGGTGTATAACTCTTTACACTCAATTTTGTTTACAAACATAAACAATGTAAATGTTACTGGGTTTTTTGTTTCACCCCATATCAGAATTTTGGTTTTTGGACATATTTACTTCTCAAAGTTGTATGTATTTATTTCTTACAATTAATTGCAGCAACTATAGGAAGTTTCTCTAAGTCACAAGAATTCAGTATGGCTGCTGCTTCGGAATTAGTTACCATATTGGGCTGTCTACACAAAGACTCATGTATTGACAGTCAAAATACTATTGGGTAAAGTATGACGATCGAGAGCAGGAGGACTAAGAAAAGATGCTGTTATCTTTTACTGCAGATCTGCTAAAAAAAAAAGCCTCCATTGTTTACTTTGGTACTATTGCTAGAGAAGCAGTTGCTGCCAGATCACAGGTTGGCTATACGGTTGTCCATTTTACATTTACTTTTCTAAAGAATGAAAGACTTTAATAATTAGATTGCTCAATCAAAGAAGCAGTGACTTTTAAATTACCATATACTTGAACTTTGTGAAATAAATTATTTTCTGAAATGGTTTAGCAGCCTTGTGTCTGCAAAGGCAGCAAAACCTACTTTGTTTCAAAATTAGAAGGCTGACTCAGAGACTGTTTGTAAGATGACTAGCTGTCTTCTATCACCAGTCATGAAAGTGGAGCTTCATAAACTCAGTAACTTTATAAATGTAAAAATGATCTTACCCATCAACACACAATGTTGAGCCAACAAAATTAAAAAGAAAATATATTCGTAAGATAGAAATCGGCTTTTGTAAAACAAGATGGTACATATATCCTCTTATGTAACACAAGAGGAATATATATTTAATAAAAGCAATCTACAATAAACTTATAAAGAGATGATTTCAATTTACATACAATTTAGCTTCACCTAACCGTGACTGAATGATTGAAAAGTTTCTTCTCCTAAAATAATGCCTATTCATTATAAACTAAGCTGGTCTCAATTTCTTATAAATCTCCTATTTCCTTGGATTTATCTACTACACCCTCACTTTATAGCCATTTAACTTATAATAAGCTGGGCCTTCCCAGTCTGCCTATAAAGACTCTCATCAGAAATATACCAGATGCATTAAACACAGGCATCCTCTAGTAAAAATCTACACTTCAAAACAGCATGTGAAGAACCAGCAGTAGGCTCTCCAATGTAAATACCTCTCATTTCAAACCATCATAGAAACAGTGCAGTTTACTAACCACTCCTTCATTACAGGCAACTCGGTAGCTGTAAAAATTTTTCAGTTTCAAAACCTTTCAATACTTGTCAATTCCAAAGATCCGAACACCATGTAACTGTGCATTTTGGGGATTAGCACTCAGGAGAGAAGCTGTATTTAGGATGAAGTGAGTTGGATCATAGTTTGTATAGAAACTTGCCAGAAAAATTAGAATTATTGGAGGAATTGTAAAAAACTTCTGTGAAGATTTAAACTGTACTCCATAGTCCAGTTGTTCCCAATGAGTTGGGGGCCTGCCTTGCTTTTCCCTGGTCAGTAGTCTCAAAAAGTATTCCTTTTACAGCATGCAAAAACACGTACGTACCCAGATTACATAGGACATTTGTTAAGTTCCAAGCAACAGGAGCACTGAAGAAGGGAATACTAAGTAAGACAGTACAAAGCAAGCCAACTCCCAGTGCCACTCCCAGTGTCACCCACACACCCCAGCTGTTCATTACCCGGGTATTCGAGTTCACCTCGCTGTGGGCAACTCCAACATTCGTGTTTGCTCCGGCAGCCAACCCAGGGGAAGACCCGCTGGCAGCCCTGGCATGTCCTCAAGACCAAATCACTTTGCTAATTTTCTTGACATGCCCTCTTAGTTCTTTCCCCTAGAAGAGTGATAACTAGGATATTATTGTAAATTAACTGTCCTTTTTTACCACTTACATGTTGTAGAATAAAATAAGTTCTTACTAATTATTCTTTACCTACTTGGGCTTTTCAACCAGAAGCAAAGTAACACTGGCAAAGATAATTCCGTAAACAGTAACAGTTTGTGCATGGTGGTAACACGGCTAGCCATATTATTAAGTAGGCAATGGAAGTTGTCGTTGTTACGTGTCTTAAATACCCTTAAAATATCCTGCAGAATTTATTAAAGCTCTTTACTTTTATCTTATTGTTAATACTGTAAAGTTATATTATAAGGGCTCTAATGTCATGATATTTTACTTTAAATGTTTATTTGCAAAAAAATTTTCTGCAGCATTTTTATAATCGTAGTTCTAAAAGTCAATTCTTGAAAAAGCCGTTCTTATTCTTTTCATTTTCAGACAAGAGGGGCCGCTTTTTTCATTATTGCTGTGATCTGCCTGTTGCTTTTCGACAATGATGATCTCATGGCTAAAATGGCTGAACACCGTATCCTTTTGCAGTAGATCAGAGTTATTCAGTCTTGTAGAAAATAGAAGAAGACTGGTAGAATGGAAAATGGAGTGACTGAACTAAACTGTCAAATTTAGGAACAGTAAAAGTATTTTAGGTTATCCTCATGCAAAAAAAATGATTTGCTACTCAACAAAATCAAAGTATTTGTTCCCTTGTAATTTATATGATTGTTTTAGAAGTCAGTGGCAGTTATTAATATAAACTTTTTTTAGATTAAATGAAAAATATTTGATGTCTTTTTGCCAGAAAAAAAGTTCAAACTCCTTAATTTCATATTCACTCTCTTGCTCTAAATTATTATTTCCAACTAAACCCCTTTTCTTCTCTTATGTAAACCCAACTTTCGAGTCAAATATGTCTATTTATTTTTCTCTACAGATACAACTTGTTCTTTCTTATCATACATCTTTCATTGCCCACTTCATCTAACAGACTCAGAACACCATTTTTGCTCACTGCCCAAAAACTTCTTAGTTATCTCATATAAACTTACTTTGTTACAATGAAAGAGGGTGCCATGGCTTTGAAAAACTACAGATTGCTTGTGAAAACTCCAGCTATTTCCCCTGCTCCCCAACCCCTGCACACACACACACTCATTTGTTTTTGGCTTGCATTGCTGAGGGTTATGTGGTCAATGACTTAGAAACAGATTTAGGACTGATTTGAAATGTCATTCTAAAAGAACAACCTTAATTCCATTTGATAGGAGCAGTCCAAGGAGGGTCCTTGCTTTTGTCCCTTTGTTCTGTATGTATACTCACGTCTTTTAGAGGTTAAGTACTAAAATTTAACAACTATATCTTAAGCACTATTATAATTGGTTTGGAGATAACAAAAGGAATGCAGACCATCCAACTTATTAATCATATCACAAAATTAAATTTTTAATTGTTCTGTTTTTAAGGAAAACTTTATTGAGGGTAGTTAGGTTTTGGGCTCCCAGAGTAGTCTGTAGTCAATCTAAAATAATGTACCAAAACTTCCAGGAGGACTTCAGGGTTCAATAAGTTAATATTTGCGCCCTGGCTGGTGTGGCTCAGTGGATTGATTGTCGGCCTGCAAACTAAAAGGTTGCCGGTTCGATTCCCAGTCAGGGCACATGCCTGGGTTGCAGGCTAGATCCCCAGTTGGGGGCATGCAAAAGGCAACCAATTGATGTACCTCTCATACACTGATGTTTCTCTCCCTCTCTTTCTCCTTCCCATCCCTTCTCTCTAAAAATAAAAAATAAAAAAAATCCTAAAAAAAGTTTAAAAAAAATAAGTTAATATTTGCTATTTTCTCCTTGACTCCAACTCACTTAGCCGAAGGACATCATGACAGTGCTCTAACTCACATGCTTTACACAGCCATTGCCTTCTTAGGTGTGGCAGATCACAAGGTACGTTCTTTTCTCTGTTGCTAACGTAATCAAAAGATTCTGAGAAGTTATAGCAACTATAATTATAACAGTGTGTTTAGGATAAGTTCCCAATAATTTACAGTACTGCCTGCCATTTAAGTAGTTCAGGAATACTAGTTCATTTCTTCAAATATTATGTGTTTCAGGATTGAATATTGGGCTGTGTATATCTCTGATGAGACTTACCTAATTTTACTCACAGGGTGGAGTACTGCTGCTCGTACTGGCTTTGTGTTGTAAAGTGGGTTTCCACACAGCCTCCAGGAAGCTCTCCATAGATGTTGGTGGGGCCAAGCGTCTTCAGGCTCTATCCCATCTTGTTTCTGTGCTTCTCTTGTGCCCTTGGGTCATTGTTCTTTCTGTGACAACGGAGGTAAGTAAGAGCAGGGTTTATGGTAATAAGAAGAATGAACTGCTATCATAAATTTTAGTTCGGTACATTGTATTTTATTTCAGTTTGAGGTTGCAAGTGGCTTAAATTCTCTTTGCTTTTTTTCTTTGTAGTTTATGATAATTTTTTAAAGCTAGTTATATTTATAGAAAAATCAAGTCAAGTACCATTACATTTATATATCCTTCCTATGCCTATGACTCAAAGGAATCAGTTGAAACAATTTAATATCTGCCATGTGTTAGACACAAGGATTATGGATCACCTAGCGTTTATAAAATTATTAAACCATGCTTTTGTTTTACATACTTTGGGGAATATTGGAGAAATGTGCCAACATCTAATAGTCTTATATTTTGGCATTTTACAAATTGTATTGAATCATGAGAATATTTGTTTATATGTAAAGGGATTAACTTAAACATCTTAAAAGATATGAACTTTATACCTATATGATATTGACAAAAAAATTTTTTTTTTAATTTTTAGAGTAAAGTCGAGTCTTGGTTTTCTCTTATTATGCCTTTCGCTACGGTTATCTTCTTTGTCATGATCCTGGATTTCTATGTTGATTCCATTTGTTCAGTCAAAATGGAAGTTTCCAAATGTGCCCGCTATGGATCCTTCCCCATTTTTATTAGTGCTCTACTTTTTGGGAATTTTTGGACACATCCGATAACAGACCAGCTGCGGGCTATGAACAAAGCAGCACACCAGGAGAGCACTGAACACGTCCTGTCTGGAGGAGTGGTAGTGAGCGCTATATTCTTCATTTTGTGTAAGCCTTTATCTCCTTAGCAAATTTCTTCTTATGGATTCTAATGTTTACATCATTTACTTGATTTGGGAATCTGTTCAGTGCTTGCATTCAGTGCTGACAGATACTGTGTTGGTTTTCGGTACCTTAAACTTTTAAACTTTTGTAATATTCTTTTTTTCCTTTCTTTTTAGCTGCTAACATCTTATCATCTCCCTCTAAGAGAGGACAGAAAGGTACCCTAATTGGATATTCTCCTGAAGGAACTCCTCTTTATAACTTCATGGGTGATGCTTTTCAGCACAGCTCCCAGTCGATCCCTAGGTTTATTAAGGAATCACTAAAACAAATTCTTGAGGAGAATGACTCTAGGCAGATCTTTTACTTCTTGTGTTTGAATCTGGTAAGATTTTTTAAATATTAGTGGCATATCTTAAAAGCTTAATCTTTTAATTCTGACAATTCCATTATAATTTTAGTAATTCCCAAATTTCTGATAATTACAAATGGGCTAAAATTGCATTTTCTCTAAGCAGTAGAAAGATTATAGGATCATATTCAGACTACTTAGCAAACAATTTTTTTTTTATTGATTTGAGAGAGAGAGAGAGACAGGGAGACAGACATCGATTTGTTGTTCCACTTACTTATGCATTCATTGGTTGATAATTTATGTGCCCTGACTGGGAATTGAACCAGCAACCTTGGCATATCGGGACAACACTCTAACAAACTGAGCTACCCAGCAAGGGCTTAAGCAAACAATTTTTGAGGCATTAGAGACATTGGCTTAGTGTAGTGTTTCAAATCAATAAATATAGTAGCTTCTAAAGATTTTAACTGTCTCCTTTTAAATAATTTATGAGATGGACATGTCTGAATAGCCTGGTTTCTTAAAATTTATATGAAATGCAGTTTTAGTAGAAGTGCCAGTTAAATAACTAAGGAGGCAGTTATATCTTCAAGTAAGGATTGGGTATAATTATGGTTATAATTTGGGCTAACTGAGTTAAAATCCTCATGACTAAATCTGGTAAGTCTCTCTTGAAACAGTATTTTCCAACACACTCCCTTGTTTTTTTCTTTTTAACATATTTTAGCTTTTTACCTTTGTGGAATTATTCTATGGAGTGTTGACCAATAGTCTGGGTCTGATCTCAGATGGATTTCACATGCTCTTTGACTGCTCGGCTTTAGTCATGGGACTTTTTGCTGCCCTAATGAGTAGATGGAAAGCAACTCGGATTTTCTCGTATGGGTAGGTACACTGACTGTTGTCAAGGTGAGGTAGTACAGTGAAAACGTCTTAAGTGCAGATTCCATCCTAGAGAATAAAATTTTATTGTTCTTAATGCAAATAGTTTTTCAGAGTTTTATTTTTCTCTCATTTGAACTAGATAAGAAGAAATGAACTAAATATTGAATAAATACTGATCGACAGTAAGCTCAAGATTTTACTCCCTGACAAATCTCTCTCACAGGCAGAGAGCAAAAATTAGTTAAATATTGAGCTGTTTGCTCAACCTGTTTCTTGCAATGGAATGTATATGATCATTCACATCTTTGCTGTTAGAAAGAGTATTCAAAAATGAAGGGACTGTGCATGAAGTATCCT
>VMDR010020712.1:0-17366 GCA_007922815.1 Macrotus californicus | reverse complement strand
ATAAAGAAAAAAATAATCTAAGCACAAAACTGTAGAAAGTCATCAACATTGAAGGAAAGCAAGCAAGAAAATAAGAAAGGAACAGAGAAGAACTATAAAATCAGTCAGAAAACAATAAAATTGCAGTAACTCCATATGTATCAACAATTACTTTGAATGTAAATTGACTAAATGCTCTAATCAAAAGAAAAAGGGTGACTGAATGGATAAAAAAGCAAGATACATATGTATATTGCCTACAAGAGCCTCCCTTCAGATCAAAAGACACATACAGACTGAAGTAAAAAGGTGGAAAAAGATATTTTGTGCAAATAAAAATGAAAGAAAAACTGGAAGAGCAGTAATTATATCAGACAAAATGGGCTTTAACACAAGGTCTGTAGTAGAGGTGATAAGGACTTCTTGCAATGATAAAGGGATCAATCCAAAAACAGGACAAAACTCTCATAATGTCTATGCACACAGCGCAGGACCCCTGAAGTATATAAAGCAAACCCTGATGGACCTGCAGTGACAGTGGGAGACTTTGACACTCCACTGACATCAACGGGGAGGTCATTTGCACAGAATGTAAACAAGGAAACAGTGGCCTTAAAATGACACATTAGCCCAGATGGACTTAATCAATACTTTTAGGACATTTTACCCCAAAGCAGCAGAATATACATTCTTTTCAGGTGCACATGGAACATTTCCAGGATGGACCACATGTTAGGGCACAAAACACATCTCAATACACTTAAGAAGACTGAAATCATACCAAGCATCTTCTCTGACCACAATGCTATGAAACTAGAAATTGATGATAAGAAAACTGAAAAAATGCACAAACCCATGGTGGCTAAATAACATGCTACTAAACAATGAATGGATTAAAAACAAGATCAAGGAACAAATCAAAAATACCTTGAGGCAAATGAAAATGAAAACACAAGGACCCAAACCCATAGTGCACTGCCAAAGCAGTTATAATAGGGAAATTTAGAGTATTACAGGCCTACCTCAAGAAAGAAAGAAAAATCTCAAATAAACAATCTAAACTTAACCTTAAAAGAACTAGGAAAAGATGAACAAATAAAGCCCAAAGTGAGAAGGAACTATATAATAAAATGTAGAGAAAGGGAACCCTTGTGCACTGTTGGTGGGACTGCAAATTGGTATAGCCACTATGTAAAACAGTATGGAGGTTCCTCAAAAAATCAAAAATAGAACTAGCATTTAGCTCAGCAATTCCACTCCCAGCTATTCATCTGAAGAAATCCAAAACACCAATTCAGGAAGACATATGCACTCCTATGTTAATTGCAGCCTAATTCACAATAGCCAAGATATGGAGGCAACCTAAGGGTCTATTGATAGATGAATGGATAAATAAGATGTACAAATATACAGTGGAATATTACTCATGCCAAATGTGATAACACGGGTGGACCTAGAGGGTATTATGCTAAGTGAAATGAGTCAGATTGAGGAAAACAAATACCATATGACTTCACTTATATGTGGAACCTAAAAAACTAAATGAATGAAGAAAGAGAAACAAACTCATGGATACAGAGAACATTTTGAAAGTTGCTAGATAAAAGGGGGTTTGGGAGAGTCAGTGAAAAAGGGAGAGTGACTAAGATAAGATGTACAAATTGCCAGTTACAGAAACAGTCACAGGGATGTTAAGTACAGCATAGGGAATACAGTCAGTGATATTACAGTTGTTGTGTGTGGTACCAGATGGGTGTACTAGACCTATCTGGGTGATCACTTTGTAAGTTTTATAAATGCCTAATCCCTGCATTGTGCACCCGAGGCTAGTATAATATTGCATGTCAATTGTAACTTAAAGATAAACTTTAAAAAGCAATCAAAGTAGACAAACAAGTGGAGTGACACACCATGTTCATGGTTTGGAGGATTCAATGTGGTCAAGATGTCGACTGTCCCCAAAATGATCCAAAATATATATAGTAAGAAACTGGGCCTCACCCAAAGAGAGGTGTGGCCATTGTCCCTGGCTCACTCATAAACCTTTGACATGTCCCAAGTGTCTTTGTTATTCATGGTAAGGCCCCTCAGCTCAAACATAACAGTTTATGGTAATGAGCTTCTTCATGGTTGAATCCTTGGACCATGTATTACAAGCTCAATATTCAGGGAATAGAGTATGGGGGCTGGAGATTGAGTTAAACCACTTGGGCAATGAATTAATTAGTCCTGCTTACATAATGAAACCACAATGAAAATCTCTGGACACAAAGCTTGAGTAGATTCTGTGGTAGGCAATCGTTTTTGTGTTGTGGGACATTGTGGCTCAGAAGACATAACACCATCCGTGGCTTCATGGGGAGAGAATGACCCATCCCAGACTCTGCCCTATGTGTTTCTTCCTTTGGCCGGTTTTAATTTTTATCTTTTCCTCATGATAAATTTGACCATAAACATAGTAGTTTTCGGTGAGTGCTAGGAGTTTTCCTAGCTGTTTACCGAACCTGTGGGTGGTTTTGGGAACCCCCCAAACTTACAGTTGGCTTCAGAAGTCTTGAGCAGACTTGGCAGTCTGAAGGATTTTGCTTCAGACTTTGCAGTCTGGCTAACTCCAGTTAAGTATTACTGCAGTTTCTATCAAAATCCCAGGAGAAATTTCTTTTATAAGTAGTAAGTTGGTTGTAAAACTTATATGGAAAGCCAAAAGGAACTAGAATAGCTAAAACAATTTTGAGAAAAGAAAAATAAAATTTGAGGGCTCACACTATCCATTTATAAGAATTACTAGAGAGCTACAATAATCAAGACCATATGGTATTGTCAAAAGGATAGAAAACATGTCAATAGAATAAACCCACACAAACACAGCTGACTGAATCGTGAACGAGATGTAAAAGCAATTCAATGGAGAAAGGATCATCTTTTTAACAAATGGTGTTGACACTATTGGATATACATTAACAACAACAACAGAAAACAAACTTCAACATCACACCCTTTGCAAAATATGCCCTCAAAATTGATCATAGATCTGAACAGAAAAAGTTAAACTTCTGGATGAAAACATAGGAGAAAGTCTTGGAAACCCGAGGATATTTGAATTTCTTAGACATTTCACAAAAAGCACAATTAATAAAAGATAAAAAAATGATAAATTGGACTTGATCAAAATTAAAAATTTTGCTCTGTGAAAATAATATTAAAAGAATGGAAAGAGAGCTGCAGACTCGAAAAGTATTTGAATATCATATATCCAACAGACTTGTATTTTGAATATATAAAGAACTCTCTAGCTCTGGCTGGTGTGGCTCAGTGAATTGAGTGCAGGCTGCGAACCGAAGCGTTGCCGGTTTGATTCCCAGTCAGGGCACATGCCTGGGTTGTGGGCCAGGTCCTCAGTAGGGGGCATGTGAAAGGCAACCACACATTGATGTTTCTCTCCCTCTCTTTCTCCTTCCCTTCCCCTCTCTCTAAAAATAAATAAATAAAAATTTTAAAAAATCTCTAAACTCAAGAGTAAGAAAACAATCTAATTTAAAAATGGGGAAAATACTGGCAGACATAGTTCACCAAGAAGGATATAAGGATAAACATAAGCACATGAAAAACACTTAATATCATTAGCCATTGAGGAAAAGCAAATTAAAGCCTTGATGAGATACTGCTGCATATCGATTAGAAATAGCTAAAATTAAATATACTACAAGCTGCGGTGAGGATCAACTGATGGAGGAGTTGGAACTCTTCTACACTGCCTGTGGGAATGCAAGATGACATAGCCACCCAGGGACACCATTTGTCAGTTTCCTTGCAATGTTAAATATATATTTACTACATGACCTAGAAATTTTACTCCCAAGAGAAATGAAACTTACGTTCACACAGAAACCTGTACGCGAATATTTATAGAAGCTTTCTTTGTCATGGCCCAAACCTGTCCACGACTCAAATGTCCTTTGATGTCTGAGTGTCTAAGAGAGGTGGCACGTCCCTGTGATGGAATGCTACTTAGCCACATGTGGGAGGAACTGCTGACACATGCAACAGACTGGATGCATTTCACGGAAATTACATGGGGTGAAAAAAGGCAAACTCAAAAGGTTATAAACTGTCTGATTCCATTATATACTGTTGTAAAATGACAAAATTATAGTGCCGGAGAACAGAGCAGTGTTTGCCCAGGTCAGGAGACAGCGTGATCTTAGAAGGACAGCACGAGGGAGTTTTTGAGGTAATGGAACTTTTCTGCATCACGGTGGCTACACAAATACGCACGTATTACAAAATTCATAGAACTAAAGATGAAAAACTCACCTGAGTGCATATAAAATTGGTAAAATGCAAACGAGGTCTGTAAGTTAGTTGATAGGGTTGCATCAGTGTTTTTGATCATTGTCCTGAGTCACGTGGGACTTTAACATCAGGGGAAGATGAATGGAGCACACACAAGAACTCTAGACACTTAGCGACTTTCATAGAAGTCTACAAATGTTTCAAAGCCATAAGTGGAAAAAAAGACAATTGGATCCTCAGCTCCTTACCTGGCTGTGCAGCCTGCACTTCATACACTGTGGTCCAGAAGAGAGGTTTATTATCTAAGAAGCAGGTGAGAGTTGTGGTGGATGGGGGCCACCAGGCCAACTGAAGGCAGGTGAACTGTACTCAGTAAAACGAACAATTTGGAGATCCATCCGCAGCCCTCTTCCCTTGCTTAAGTCCCAGGATGGCAAACAAGTCTTTGCAGATGATCCCAACCAGCCCAGGGAGAAAACTAAAAGATCTTGACACAGAGTTATCTCCAACGAAGTGGAGCAGTCAGACCACCTTCCCTGCTGGGCCGTGGCCTGAGTGTTCACAGGTTCCAGCCAGTTCTTTAGCCCTCGACCCCTAAACATGAGTACAGCACCAAGGAGTATCAGACGGCCAAGGGCATGGTCTAATGTGAGGAAGGACAATGTAGACAAACAACAGACACATAGGAGGGAACAGAAAATTCAGGAAAAAGGAAACTTTAGACAGAACTTTAATCAATAATCTCAGAGAAGTAAGAGAGCTTAATATGCTCATTAAGCAAGAAGAGAACAGGATGCTACATACACACGCACACATGGAATGTCCAGAACAAAAAGGAGTGCCTAGAAATTAAAAATAAGAAGACATGACAAATTCAATATAGAATAGTTGGAAGATAAAAATTAAGAAATATCCTGTAAATCAGAGCAAAAGGAGATGGAAATAGGAGAGGAAAGATAAAAAAATTCAGGCACTACTCAGAAAATCCAACATCCAAATACTGCAAGTTTTGGAGATAGAGCACAGAGAAAAAGAAGGGTGTGCAGAATGAAAGACACCATTCCAGAGCTCCTCCTCGAACCAGAGATACAAATGAAAACAGACCCCCACCCTGGACATCCATTTATTTGTCTGTCGGCAGATGCTTACTGTGGCCTCACATGGCCTTTCCTATGAACACGCAGAGACAGATATCCAGAGTCTCTTCCTTTTCTTTAAGGACACCAGTCCTACCATATTAGGGCCCCACCACGATATGACCTCATTTAATCCTAATTACTTCCTTAAAGGCCCTATCTCCAATACAGTCCCATTGCGGGGTGGGGGTTGGTGGTGGTGGTTAGGGCTTCAACATAGGAGTTTCAGGGAAACACAATTCAGTGTATAACAACAACTTGCTATCAAATTTCATAGCAAGATTTATTTTTGACACATTTGTACGTTTTAGGTATATAATATGTGCAGCTCTTTATTTTATTTGTCATTATTATACATTTTGAGTTCCTGTTAAGTCTTTTTGCATCAGTCAGAACTCTAAAACAAAACTATAAAATAGTAATCATGCTTTTCACAAGCAATCAGTTAAAGAGAAGGGAGAATAAAGATATTTTCAGACATGTAAGGTTCTCAAAATAGAATCTCTTTGCCCACGTAGCTTCTTTCATAGTGCTACCAGAGAATGCACTCCAACAAAATAAGTCAGACAGAAAAAGTTAAGAATCATATGACTTCCCTGGCCCGTGTGGCTCAGTTGGTTGGACATCGTCCTGCAAAGCAAAAGGTCGCCAGTTCGATTCCCAGTCAGGGCACATGCCTGGGTTTCAGGTTCGGTCCCAGTCAAGGGGTGTATGAGAGGCAGCTGATTGATGTTTCTCTCCTTCTGTCTCTCCCTCCCTTCCTCTCTCTAAAAATAAATAAATACAATCTTAAAAAAAAGAATCATATGACTTCACTCAGTTGTGGGCTATCAAGCTGAATGCAAACAGCCGTGGCTGTGGGGACAAGTTGGTTGGAGTGTCATTCAGTGCCTGGGCTCCATTCCCTGTCAGGGCACACATCGAGGCTGTGGGTTCGATTCCTGCTCAGGGCCCAAATGGGAGGCAACCGATCAATGTTTTTCTCCCCCACTGATGTTTCCCTCTCTAAAATCAGTGGGAATCTACCCTCGGGTGAGGATTAAAAAGAACAACCTGAAAGCAAAAAACGAGCAAACAAGAAAAACAAACAAAAACGCACAGAAAACAGTGTGGTGATTACTAGAGGAAAGGGTTGGGGATAGTAAAGGGGAAAAGGGGCCAAATAAGTGGTGATGGAAGATTTGACCTTGGGTGGTGGGCACACAATGCAACCTACAGATGATGTATCATAGGACTCCGCATTTGAAACCTATATAATTTTATTAACCAATAAATTAATAAATAAATTAATAAATAATTTAATAAAATTATTAAACCCCAATAATAGGACCCTAATATTAGACCCCAATAAATTTAAGTAAAAAAGGAAAAGAAAAGAAAATGAGGGAGAAAAGCAAGAAATAAGAAAACCTGGGACCCAGGAAACAGGGATCCCACACTGGGGCCTGTCCCCAGGGCCAGGGGGGCAATAGGTCTCTAGGGGAGCAGGTCAGGAGACACCCAGAGAGAGTGCTTTAAGAATATGAAATTGACAAATATCTGTTGCATGGTAATATGAGGGGGAGTTGCAGGCCATGGAAAGAGCATTCAGTTGTGAATTAAAGCTAACTGTGTGGCAAAGTGCAGTGAGACAGCAGAAGGATGGGGGGTTGCCAGGGGTCCTGGAGGGTGGGGGACGGAGGGAGGGGGAAGGAGCAGCACGGGGGAGTTTCAGGGCAGTGAGAGTATTCCGCATGGCACAGAAACGGTGGATACGTGTCACCGTACATTTGTCAACAGGCACCGAATGTACAGCACAAAGAAGAGACACTATGGAAACCACAGCGTTTAGTTAGTGCTAAAGTACCAACATTGGCTCATTGATTGTAACAGATATGCCACAGGAATGCAAGATGCTAAAACATGGGAGACTGTGTGTGTAGGCAGAGAAGGGGTACATGAGAACTTGCTGTGCTTCCCGCTCAGTTTTTATATGACCCTAACATTTTTCTAAGAAATAAATTCTATTGATTCTTTAAATTTCAGCGAAAAACCCCAGAACTGTACTAACGCCAAGGGACACAGGAGTTGTGTCTAACAGGATAAGGGTTCACAATATAGCCAGGGAATACTGTGTAGACAGCATGATATTAGCGTGCTGGGAAGATGGAGGATGGGCCGCTCTATGGGAGTGGTGGGAACAGGGCATGAAGACAGCAAATCCTCATTTTCCATGGTGGAAAGACCATAAAATGCCGGAAACCAAAAAGCCAAGAAGTAGTCATATGTCAGGGAATTGGGTGTGGGAGGTGGGGAGAGTCTTCTAAGAACTATTTGACTTTTTAAAGTGTGCACAACACTTTTTAGTCAAAATAAAACCTTTAAAGATAATTCTACATCAAAAATATATTCAATCTTAATGCTATTAAAAATATCAGAGAACTTTCTTGTTAAGTTTATTTTAGATATTTTCCTGTTTTTTTTGTTTTTTTTTTAAATGGATTCTCTCCCTACTTTGTACTTTTTTTTAACTGGAAACCATTAATTTTAAAAGTTCTTCCTTCTTTATTGAGTTTTCTTGTTAATTTTCAGAGTTGATTTTGACACATTTGGATTTCTTAGGTATCTGATATGTGCTAATATTTACTCATTTGTGTCTGTTTCAAATCTTTTTGCATAAGTCATAACCTCTATAACCCTGTAAAATTGTAGTCATGCTGGCTGGTATAGTTTTTGTTTTTGCTTTTAATTCTCACCTGAGGGTATGTTTATTGCTTTTAGAGAGAGAGGAAGAGAAGAGGAAGAGAGACAGAAAGAGATGAGAGAGAGAGAGAGAGGGAGAGAGAGCACGCACTAGGGAGAGAGAAACATTGATGTGAGAGAGAAACATGGATCGGTTGCCTGCTGTATGTGCCCTGATCAGGGATGGAACCTGCAACCTGGGTATGTGCCTTGACTGGGAATTGAACCCACAGCCTTTGGGTGTACAGGATGATGCTCCAACCAACTGAGCCACCCGGCCAGGGCTGGCTGGCATCTTTGTATTAGTTTTTATTTTATGGAAATACCCCAGCCAAAAGCATTCTACACTGTAAATGATACTGTTGGCGGTTGAATGAAGATATAAAATCTTTATCAAGCTAAAGACGAATCCTTTTAGCTTTAGTGAATTGTGTTTCATCAAGAATAAGCATTAAACAGCATAGGTCTTTTGAGGCTTCTTTGAAATTTGGTGTTATTTTCCTTACTGGTCCTAGTTTTGGTGACTTTTCATAATATTAGACATCTTAATATTCACCATATTCAACATCTTAATATTGCATTCTTAAGATAAACTCCAGGTGGCCATGACTCTTAATGTATCATTAGGTTTGGTTTGCCATTATTTTTTATTCTACATTTGTAAATGAAGTTTTGGTAGAATTTTCCTTCATTCTACCTGCCACCCCCTCCCCGCCTCAGATTTTGACATCAGAGTTCTTATTTTCCTTTTCATTTCTGTATAGCATTAAAACCACTTATTCCTTGAAAACTATACAACGTTCCTGTGTAAGACTGAGCCCACATTTGCCTTTCCTACCTCCTAAATTTCCTTTCAAATGAGAGCATAAAGAAGTACAAGAAGACGCGTACATTGGATGGGGATTTAGGTGTGGGGAGAAACCTAAGTAGACCGGAGATGGTGAGAAACTCCCGGGGGATTCTGCAGCTTTTGTCTGAGGCCTGCTGTGGTGGGGGAGCTCTATGCTCATTCGTGTCCCGGAGGAGTCTCCAGCCCACAGTGAAGGATGGCGAGCAAAGGGGAAGAGGGCAGAAATTCAGGTACAACGTAAAGGTTGGCCAGGGAAGTAGCCTGTCCTGTCCCTCATGTGTGCCAACTCCATTAGCTTTGCTTGTGTTTTCTACCATGACTTCCAAATCACTGATTCGATCCTCTGCTTCATTTGACCTACTGTTTATTCCTTCCAGTGTATTATTTATTTCAGATATTGCATTCTTTACTTCTGACTGGTCCTTTTTAATGTTTTCTATGTCTTTTTTCCATGCTGTTGCCTCCGTTTTATCTAGTTCTTCCTCTTAAGAATTCTCTTGTTCTTTCATTTGGGGTCTGTTTTGTCGTCTTCACATTTTGGCTGCTTCTTTGTATCTTTCACCTTAGTTGTCAAACTTATCAGTGATATAGCCTCAAGCTATAATCAGCAGCTTCAGCACCACAGGGTGGGTCAGAGTAATTTGTGTGGGTGGGGCTATTGCTTCCCCTGGGCTGATGTCTCTTGGAGAGGAGAGCTGTGCCTGAGAACAATGGGAGTGACACAGCACAGGAATCCTGGTGGCCTGTTCCTCCAGTTCTTGCCCCTGAGCCACCAACCTCAGACTCTTCTCAAGCGTCTCTAGTCCACCCTGCTTTTCCCCTGCCAGGGCCCAGGGTAAGTGGCTGCAAATGAAATTTTGTGCATGGGACCTTTAGGAGGCTGTCTGCATCTCCAGCTGTCTCTTCCTGGCAGATGTAAACCCTGCTGCTTTTCACAGCTGAGTGTTATCTGGGTTCCTTTCCAGCTCTGGTGTCATAGGCTGGGGAGCCCAGCTTGGGGTGTAGACACCACACTTTGCAGGGGGAACCCTTGCCCCCTGAATTATCCCTCCAGATCTTCAGCTGCTTCCTGTGGGAGTCCAGCCAACCCTGTTGTGCCTCCTCTGGACTCCCTACCAATCTTGTTGTGGTGAGGTGGTGTGTTCTGTCTGTCCTTGGTTATGAGGCTTCTCTCCAGCTAGTCTTCAGTTGGTTAATCAGTATCTTTATCCGTAATTTAGCTGTAATTCCATATTGGCCCTGGGAAGAGGTTAGTGCAGCTTCTACTTACTCCTCTGCCATTGTGGGTCTCCCTTCTCAGAGTTTTAGAATTTTAGCTCTTACATTTGGATCTTTGAATCATTTGTGGTTTTTAAAAAATATAGTATTAAGTAGGAGTCCAAATTCATAATTTTTCATGTGAGACACCATTTTCCTAGCATCATTTGTTAAAAAGACTATTCTTTTATCATTGAATTTTCTTGGCATCTTAAAAAAAAACACTCTTTTGACTGTAAATGTAGAGATTTATTGTGGAGTGTCTCAGTTCTCTTCCTTTGATCTATCTGTCTATCCATATGCCAGTACCATTTACTGACATTTTGAAATCAAGAGATGTAAGTTCTCCAAATTTTTCTTTTTAAAGATTGTTTTGTCTGTTCTGGATCCTTCTGAATTTTCATGTGAATTTGAATATCAGTTTTTTTTTTTTCCTGCAAAAAAAGCCGGCTGAGCCAGCTCTCTTCTTTAAAAACAATGTAATTTACTTTTTTTGTCCTATTTTTTTCATTACTGTTTATCCCTCTGATATGTCCCACCCCCACCCCTCCACCCCCGCTGCCAATCACCACACAATTGCTCGCTTTTTATTTCTGCTCGGGAATGTTGCTAAATACCTCTGATTCATTCCATCCACTCTCCTTGTTCCTTTGTTTTCTATGACTGTGTTGTCAAATGACTCTTATAAGGTGTTGACAATTGTTCTGGAAGTTTTGGTGAAGGTACTTTTAATATCTGAGTGTGTTCAGGGCAAGACAGCTAGGCCCTCTGTGCCATGGGACTAATGTGATCGAGAGTCCTCAACTGTTGACAGACATTGATTTTAACATTGATTTCAGAAAAGTTAGAGTGTGAGAAGAAGGTGTGTGTTAGAACTGGTAAAATATGATACCTGATTTCCTTTTTTCCATCCTTGCCCCAAAGTATGCTTTTGTATACAAAGCAATGTGTGAGCTTTTAAAAAGTAAGTTGAACCATATCACTTGTTGGCCAAAGACCCCCTCTGATGACTAACCATGTCAATCATCATAAAATCCAAAGCACCTATGATCGTGTTCAAGACTTTACAAGATGTGATTCCCACAAAACAAAAGCAGCCTCTTGGTGGCATCTCCTACAGCTCTCCGACTGCTTGCTCTAGTTGTCCTGGCCTCCTCGTGACTCCTCAGACACACCAGGCACATTCCTAGTTCAGGCCTTTTGCACTTGATGCTCCTTCTGCCTGGAAAGTTCTTCCCAGGTACCTACACAGCTTACTTCCTCACTTCATTTAGACCTCTGCTCCAATGTCACCTCTCAGAAAGGGCTCTTTGCACACCTGATCTAGTAGAGCCTCTCTTCCCAACACTGTCTTCTTTCTCTCTTATTTTTTATTTTACTGCCATCACCTTCCTCCCCACCTAGAGCATAATCTCTGTGAGAGCAGGGAGTTGTCTGGTTATTACCCTGTGTTTAGAATGACCAGCGTGTATTAGGTGCTCACTCAGTATTTGCTGAATAAATGAATAGATGTGCAAAGCACATGGACACTGTGGGTTTACCCTTGCTAATAATGGGTGAACTGAGCTTTGGAGTAGGAGCAGAAAATTCAAACATGTGAATAGGACTAAGACAGTAGAGAGCAGTGGGCGCTGTGGAAGAGTGTTGTTAATTTTTTCCTAAAGCGAGTTTTTGGCTTAATCTGGCTTAGTGTGTGTGTGGGGGGTGGGGGTAGGGGGAGGCCTGGAGGGAAAAGAAGCAGATTCTGATAGAAGGTAAAATGAAATTGAATGACTAGCTTGAGAATGGTGGGGTTTCTAATGAGGGTGTTAGCATCTTAGAGTAATCAAGTAGAGTCCAAGGCAATCTACCAGCCTATGAGAAGGCAATGTTAGGACTTTTATTTATATTTGTTTTTATGAAAATAAAAAACTAAACTTTACTGGAATTTACCATATGGTTAACCCTGACCTCCTCACTTTCTGCCTGTATCTGACAGTCATGGTCATGGGCACCACACAAGGGCTCCTTAGGGAAGAAGGGGAGTAAGGATTTCAGTGCTCAGTGCTTTCCCTCTGGTATTCACTGTCAGAACATTGTGGCGTATTGTAGTTTGCATACTGGATGGTTGAGTAGATATGTGGATTACAGTGTCTAGTTTAAACTGACATAACCCTCACAAGATGGACAAGTGTCTTCAAAATTGTCTGCAGAGAAACTGTAGATGAAAGATAATACTAATCAAAAGAGAAATATCACCACAGCAAGATAGCAGCGTTGCAGCACTTGCTGCTACGTAAGAACAGTAACAATCACTTTGGATTTGTACATTCACTTCCTTTGCTGGGGTCACTAATCATAGGTGGCAAAGAAGTGTACTTTTACACCGTTAAATTTGCTAACCTGAAAATAAAGGACCTTTCAAAGTGAGAGGCAACAAGCATTTACTTGAGATCAATAAGAATAGCTATTCGGGACAGACTGATTCAGGCAGAAGTCCAAATAGTGTTTGGATTGGGAGACCAAAGCACTGAGTATTTATGAGAAAGGGAAGGGGAACAAGTACATCAATGGAAGTAAGTCACTTCTGTTGGTGCAGATAACATAACATAGTGATGCGAATTGAAAACAATATTTTAACATTTTCAGCCTGGTAGTCACCAGTCCAGTAGTCATAATGACTTATTTTTCTGGCAGAAAATTTATGGTGATCCTGAGTAATGGTTTAATATCATTTCTACCATTTCCTGGTGTGTACCTAAATCTGAGAAAGAATGTTTTGGGATATGGTACGGAGGCACTGTCTGGGACAGATGGGAGCTAAAGTTTCTGAATACGGACATAGGAAGAGAGTTGGGGAGTTCTCAGAGGCTTTCAATATTTGGTGCCCTGGAAATGTTGGACAAATTCTGGAGGAGCTTGACAAAAGAGAAATGAACTTCATGCCAGCCTATTTCTGTTTCTCCAGGTTTGCCTTCAGCACATCTGACTCCCAGGGAAACCTCTAGAAGGCATACTTGGAAGGGAGTGAGGTCCTGTATGGCAGTTTGAGTGGATTTTCACCCCCCACCCCCTAGAACCCCTAGGATATCTCCACTCAGCAGTGAGCAGAGACTGGCAACTGGTAGTAAAGAAGACTGACTTTTCCTCACGTCCCAGAAGACCAAAGAGCTGGGGGCACTGGCTCTCCTCCTCATTCTGTTACCCCTTTATAACCCATTTTCTTCCCCAAGGTGTCTTTTGTAAACTTTTTGCCTGAATTGCCATATTGGGGTGGCCTTGGGTGACTGGTCTCACCCCCTCTTTCCTATGGCCTCACAGCTATGGGGCTAGCCCCTGCACACCCTGTGTGTGCTTGTGCACATGTGTGTGCACGTGCACACACATAGGGAGAGGGAGAGACAAAGGGGAGTGCTGAGAACTGTTCTGGAAGGAAGCAGGAAATTCATTTGCAGGCAGAGGCAAAGTAAGCTGAATTTCCCAGTGATAACCTATATTATAAGAGAAAATTATGCTGCCAACCTTGAAATGGGGAACCCAGATGACATTCATTTTTATAAAGCCTGTGTTTCGATCCATTTAATGTACTCACTGGAGTTAGTCTTGTAAGTTTTATAATCCATCAACCAGCTGGCCTTGTAGAATGATATTTCATCATGAAAATAGTCATCAGGGAAGGGTAAGAAGAATCAGAGACACTTGAGATTTATGACGCACCAATCGCAGAGAGTAACCAGTTTGCTGTCAGAATCTTAATCTGCATGTTGCAGGAGTCTCAGTCTGAGCCTCAGCTGGGGCCTCATGGAGTTCACCCCCTGTGGGGTCTGCCCACTCAGGAAATGGACCCCCTATTGGAGAGTCATGACATAGCAGAAAAACAGGCCATTTGTTTCTCTCTCCTTTTGTCCCTCTTCATCCCCGCTATGGGTGACTGGATTTGTTTTTAGACTCTTGGAAATAGGAGTAGTTATAAAATATTTGTTTTTGTGACATTCTTTGTAAGCCATTGATAAACCTAGGCATTTTTGCCTTGACTGACAGCTCAGGTGAAGCATTAGCATACCTAGCACATCCTCAGCCCTGGCCATAAGCCCTCAGAGATCTTCACGGCACACAGGGGATGAGATGATGTGTGTGGCCCAGGATGCCATGGGATTCGCATCCAGGTGCTGCTGAGAAAAGCATGACTGTTGCATTTAATAGATTGGGGAACAGACTCAGAGAAGGTTTCCTGTACTGGGTTAATTGGTTTTCAGGAAAAGTCATAATAGAAATAAAATTTGGGAAGCTAGAAATAAGAAGAATGAATGAAAAGGAACTTAGCAAATTGGAGAAAACAGAAACTCAAGATTGCAGAGAGGAAGGCTAAATGCAGTATGGAGCTGCATGTCTGAACTTCAGATGGCTACAGGTATTTTTGAATGTGGGGCTATAGCTTGAGTTCAAATAGAGGATTGGTGGAAAGTCTATAACAAGAAATTGGATCCCCATACCCCTCCCCAACTTTGGTGACCCTGCCCACCTTAACAGAACATTGCAGTATTCTTCTTACAAGAGCTTGATCTAAATGGAATCTGGACGCAGGGACATGAGGCCAGGTACCACAATGACAACTGGGGGGTTAAGTACAAAGGAACACATTGAAGGGTGCTGGCGTCCCAGCTCTTGCCCCTCATTTGCCACCTAGAATGACTCATAGTTAGGATTACACAGTTATACACAATTACTGATAGGGGTAGAAAACAAGCAAATGAAAATATGAGACAATCAGTCCTGGCTGGGTAGCTCAGTTGGTTAGAGTGTTGACCTGATATGCCAAGGTTGTGGGTTCAATCCCCAGTTGGGGCACATACAAGAATCAACCAATAAATGCATAATTAAGTAGAACAACAAATCATTATTTCTCTCTCCCCACTTTCTGTATCTCTCTAAAATCAATACATTTAAAAAAATTTGAAGCAATCATTATTAACCTAAAGCAAAGAAAATGATTATGAGAGAAATTGTTTTTATAATACAACCCTCAGTTGTGAATAATATTTATATAAGTACCGTATAATGCTTTAACCAAAAATCATACTGGAACAACATTGGAAGAATGAGGAAAGATTTATGAGAAATTTAAATCTTCATCTAACATATTAGGAAGTCAGTAGTTAATGCTTAAAACTGAGAAATCAAGAAATAGTAGGCTAAATATTCAGTTCTATAATGTAAAGATAAGTACATATATACACATACCTATAAAATTATGAAATATTTACTCTGCAGCAGGAATGAGGAATGGTGGAATTTATTTTAAAGTTTTGAATATGTATAATAGTAGTTAACAGAGACATAAGGTGTTAGAATTATAATTATATATAATATATATTACATGCAACACATGTGTATATACACACATAACGTGGAGTAGGTAGAGAGGCCATCACAGTTTGACAGATAGGTCAAAGTGCCCAGATGTTTATGGATTGACACCTCCTAATTTCAGATTTCAATCATAAAATGTTCTGAAGATTCTAAAGTCAAACATTTACCATCACTGTATTGAAATGAAATAATTCCCCTTAAGCAATTAGGCAATGAAAATGTAGTATTCAGACCTCCCACCTCCCAAGGTCATAAGGTTTCTTCCAATAATAAGTACAGCAGGAAAATAAATGTCAATAATTTATGAACACGTAACCCAGGGGTGTCAAACTCATTTTCACCGGGGGCCACATCAGCCTTGCGGTTGTCTTCAAAGGGCCGAATGTTATTGTAGGACTGTGTAAATGTAACAACTCCTTACCAGTTAGGTGAGAGCTCGGAGCTGCTGTGGGGTAGAACAAGGTGGAGCGCCGGATTCAGCCCAGGGGCCTTGTGTTTGCCACCTGCGATGTAACTCAAGTAGATCTTGAGGCTTTAAGTACCAACAAAGAAATGATAGTTAGCAATTAAAAAGTAAATCCAATGTTTACTTCCATCACTTAAAAGGAATGATAATGGACCCATTCACAGCCACAGTTCTTAGAATGTCCTTTCCTCTGCCACGCAGTTCCCTTCACCTCTAGCTACTCCCAAGTCACTCAACCCTGAGCACTTTGATTATTCTTTCTCCCAACTTAGCTCTCAGCCATTTACCTCTCCAGTTCTGGTGTCTTTCTACCCATGCTCCTGATTTGGTGTGGGCAGAGAGGAAAGACAAACTGTAAAAGAGAGAGAGGTCCTGGTAATATTTATTTTTTATTGAATGTACTGAATTCACTGTGGTGACATGGGTTAATAAAAATATAGGTTTCAGGTGTACAATTCTTCAACACATCATCTGTGTACTGTATTGTGTGTTTGCCACCCGAAGTCAAGTCTCCTCCATCACCCTTTATCCCCACCTTATCCTCTTCTAACACCTGCCCCCCAACCCCTGCTGTTCCCTCTGGCAATCACCACAGTGTTGTCTGGGTGCTTGAGTCTTTCCTTTTATTTCTTTGCTTAATCCCTTCACTTTTTTACCTAGCCCTCCATCCCCCTTCCTCTCTCACAACTGTCCATCTGTTCTCTGTGAATCTATTTCTATTTTATTTGTTATTTAATTTTGTTCATTAGATATCACATATGTATGAAATTGTATGATACGTGTCTTTCTCTGACTGGCTTATTTCACTTAGCATAATAATCTCCAGGTCATCCATGCTGTTGCAAAGCATAAGATTTCATTCATTTTTTTTTTATGGCTGAGTAATATTCCATTGTGTAAATATACCACAGCTTTTTTATTCACTTATCTACTAAAGGACACTTGGGCTGCTTCCAAATCTTGGCTATTTTACATAATCCTTCAGTGAACATAGGGGTGAATATATTCGTTTGAATTAGTGTTTCAGGTTTGTTTTGATATATTCCCAAAAGTGGAATTGTTTGGTCCTAAGGCAGTTCCATTTTTAAATTGTTGAGGTAACTCCATATTGCTTTCCACAGTGGCTGTACCAGTCTGCATTCCCACCAACAGTGCACGAGGGTTTCCCTTTCTCTACATCCTCACCAACACTTGTTTGTTGATTTACTGATCACTGCCACTTTGAGAGGTTCGAGGTGAAATCTCATTGTGTTTTTAAATTGCATTTCCCTGGTGAGTAGTGATGCTGAGCATTAGTGATATGGCCATCTGTATG
>VMDR010020711.1:0-17365 GCA_007922815.1 Macrotus californicus | reverse complement strand
CTAACAAGTAGTCACTGTCACTGATATTTTCATATGATAAAGATGAAAGTATAAATTGGTGCTAACATGTAGAAATCAATTTGGCAAAGTATAGTTAAGAATCTTAAATATTTTTAATAATATATTCTGAGTTATGCACTTTTGAGCCAATAATGTCACTTTAAAGAATACATCCTAAGAGATGTAAAATATTCAAGTGTATATGTATAATATTTGCCATAATTTTATGCATATGCAAAAATTTTTCAAAAATTATGAAATGATTAAAACAGATATGGAAAGAAATGTTATGTATGTGAAGGCTTTTTTAGTCTACGAAGAATTGCTTATGATGTAATGCTGAGCCAAAATGTGAGAGTATAAGATTATACATATTGACTTCCAAGACCACCAAGTAGCAGAGGTTTCCCTGAAGGGGAAGAGCAGGCGACCATGAAGAAAGAAAGTGGTGGTTTGGGAAAAAAAAAAAAGGAATTATAACCAGAGAGTCAACCAGGAAGTGGAATAAAAGCAACTCAAAATTTTGAGACTAGCATTAATGTTATTGCTTCCAAAAGAAAACTACATATGTTTAAAAGAAGGTTTACTTAAACCCCCATTTAGTTTAGTTCTCTTAATTAGGCGTTAAATTGTGCCCATGATATGTTCTCACTGGTTTTAGCATTTTACATGGAAATTATCATTGTAGCCAATATTTTGAGAACCCTGCATTTCCTAGAATTTCCATCCACATTTTCTGTGCTGTTAGAACCATTGCAGGGGGAATCTGCTGGTTTTACAAACTGGTTTTCCAAGTTTGAAAAAAATAATCCATTCATGTATTTTCCTAACATCTTTTTGCACTTAAAAACTTTCCCAACATTTTTTTTCTTCTTTGCATTTTAAACAACTACACTGCAAAGATGGGGATGTTTGTCGTGGGTACACAAGAGACAATTGAAAGAGCTGGAACAATTTGAGCACTCAACAAATAAAATAGTATTTGATTATAATCCAAATATAAATAAATATCCGAGTCCTGAATGTTACATATTATTGAATAAACAAATGATAGAGAATAAACAAATCTTGCGTGCAGAATTCCCAATTATTGCTTTAGATACTGTCCTCTAGGAGGTAGAGAATGACACCCATTCCTTCCCAGTGGACATAAAGTGATGTCCTTCTGAGTGAGGAAAGGAAGGGGAAAAAGAGACTTTACAGTGGAGAAACCTGAACACCACCACCTTCCTCACATGACCAAGATCAACATCAACAGTACTAAGTCACATTGGCAGGACACACCCTTAACCGGATGTGATGCTGAGAATAACACCGTAGATCTGTGGTCTTCCCCAAAACCCTTCAGAACAGCCTAATCATGAGAAGAACATCAGGCAAACGCAATTGAGAGACAGTCTACAAAATACTTGACAAGCACCCCCTCACACTGTCAAGGTCATCTAAAACAAGGCAACTCCAAGAAGCTGACATCGCAAACAAACCCACCAACCGACCAACCCTGAGCAGACATGATGACTAATATGGTGTCCCATGTGGAATCCTGGAGCAGAAAAGGGACATTGGTAAAATCTAGGGAAGTCTAAATAAAGCACAGACTCTGTTTTGAATAGTCACTGTTTTACAAGACAATCCTTGTTGCTCCCCATCTCTATTCAGGTAGAAAACTGTGCATTTCACTCTGCTTGGAGAAGAATAGGGACACTCTTCACAATACAAGATACTAAAAACCATGAAGATTATTAATAAGGTATAGTTAGTGGTCCATTAATTGTGGCAAATGCATCCCAGTAATGCAGTCTGTTAATAAAAGGAGAAACTGTGTATGAGGTATATGGGAACTCTTGTAACTTTTGCAACATTTCTGTAAACCTAAAAATATCCTAGTATGTAAGGTTTACTTAAAAAATTAAAAAGAACTTAGTTTTGAAAATTACACTAAAACTGTCTAAATAACTAAACTTGTTTCTTATCAAAGTTCCACCCCTGGAAGTTTTTTGAAAATTTATTGTGAATATGTATATGAACAGGGAGAGAACCAATCCTAGTTTTCATCTTTTGGCTTGAGAACAGGTTTGCTGGCATTTTAAGCAAAGAGGGCATGTTCAAACACAAAGCCAAATGACCGAGGACTTCCGTACATACCTGACCCTCAGACAACATGGGCTGTAGTATAACCAGACTCTATGCATTCAATACGTTAGGTAGGAGCTGTTCTCCAGAGCACTTTAAATACATATGACTGTAGAATGAACAGAATATTTCTAAAAGTAGGTCTCACTACAATCTAAAATAGACCATAAGATTGCAAGTAGAATTGTAGTTTGACTACAGTCTCTAAGGCACAGATGGGGGAAAGACAGTAAAATCTACAAAATAATAAGACACATTGAGATGACATTCTAACCTAATAACTTTTCCTTTTTCCTGATACATTCCCTCCTGATATTTGAAAGGCAAAGGGAATGAAATTTAATTGAAAACGGGAATTCCTAATGTGATTTAAATTCTCAATAGATGAGTGGCTATATCAGGAAAATTGCACTAATCTTTTATGTTACTAAACATACAGAAAAAGTAAACCCCAGGTATATTATGGACAAGTCTCATATTCTTAGGGAGCTACTGCAAAGCATAACCCAAACCGAGCTGATAGACAAGGGCTTTCCCCTGCTCTCCTTGGAACAGCTTCCAGTAGACAATGCAAGAAAGAGATAATAAGCGAGCTCATTTGTCATTTAGACAATAAGATACTGTAATTTTTAAATAAGTGATGAGTGCAGCTGAATTTATGGATATATTTTAAAGTTCTCTCCTTTTCAGTATAGGTAAAAATTGTCATGAGATTCTTGTGTTTCCCAAACAAGTTAAATATGGAAGTTCTCTGATAAATATTGAACATAGAAAGGACACTTATTTCATCCTAGTTTAAAATGACTAATTTATTCCTTTATCTGAGAAAAGTAGCATTATAAAAAGCAATACTGAATTACCTAGATAATTCGGCATAAAATAGTTTGAGATAGAAAGCAGCTACCAATAGTGATCCCAGTTGTACTTCAGTTACTGGGAGTCCTAGCAGTCCAGGTCACGTCCTCCATCCCCAAGCGAGTGGTAAGAGTACGGGCCCCGGGAGGGAAGGGTTTCAAGGAATATATTGGTGTTTTCACACATACTTGGGCCTTATCCAATAATTCCCTGGCAAGAGCATCTGATTAAAGCCTTCACGCTTCATAATTAAAGTACGAAGACTTTAACTTTCCCCCATTCTTCTCGTTACCTGACTGCACTCTGACTTTGAGGTGTATGCTTAGAATCATTGAGCCAAGAGGCCTTTTCTCAACCTCTGAACTATGAACACTCTCTCTCTCACACACACACACACAATATTTCCCTTTGAAATTCAGAATTGCATTTTCAATATTTATGTGATTCCTTAAAACTCTAAATTGCCATACTTCTGTTACTTGCTATGATGATGTTGGCGCTGATACAAGCCTCACTTTCTTACCATAAACAACCATAAAATTGGACAAAATCTGAAGCAACTGTCTCCATACACTAGACAAGAGGTAAGGTAGGATTGTAATCTTTGAGCAAAGGGAAAGTACAAGGCAGTGCCATGTGGTTTGCCCTGGGTTTCTTCCTAGGAGTACCTTCCAAAGTGGTGCACACAAAGCAGAGCTGAGTGGTCTTGGTGAGCTGTAAAGTCTGGAACTGGGTATGGTTTTGCTGAAGGAAATGGAAATGTTGGAGCTTGGTGTCAGAGAGAGAAGAGCTAAAGAAAAGATATGAACCAGGGTCTGCATGGGAGTTTCCAGTGAGTTCTTGGCTGAGGGTTGGGCTTTCCCAACACAGGGAGATGACCCACAAGGCCAAAGAGAGAGTCCTGGCTACAGAACTAACTGCTTAACTGAGAAATGAAAGTTTGTGTAGGACTGGATGATGGTAGAGGTCTGGCCCAATCAGTGTCTTCATGGATCGGGAGACTCAATTATCATTAAGAGTTCAGATATCATTTCTCACCAAATTTATCTGTAAGTTCATTTCAATCCTAATCACAAACCCAGAAGGCAATTTTAGTGAAATTGGCAAGCTAATTCTAAGACTTATGTGGAAACACAAAAAACCTAGAAAACACAAAAAACAGACTGGAAACAGAAGGAAGAAATGGAGGGCTACCCCATAAAGTTACAGTGACAGATGTCATTTGCATGCAGACAGGCCCATAGATCAATGGCAGAAAAGAGAATCCAGAAATGGATTCAGTAGTGTAAAGTCAATTGACTTTCAATAAGGCTTCAAAGCAGGTTCACGTGGTAAAATTTGTATTTTCAACAAATGTACTGGAACGACTAGATGGAAGAATGAAAAAGTGTGGAAGTGTGGACATGGATCTCTACCTCACCTGAAATGTAAAATTTATTTAAAGTGCATCGTAGATCTAAATGGGAAAGCTAATATTGTAAAGTTTCTTTGGAAATATATGAGATTATCTTCACAATTGTAGTAAGAAAATAGTTTTGGGGGAAGACACGATGGTTACTACTTTTAAAAAATAAAGATCATCAACTAGACTTTGATAAAATTAAATGATTATCTTCATCACAAAACAGGATTAAGAAAATACTAAAGATAAACTTAAAGCTGAAGAAACATTTGCAATACCTATAGTGAACAAAACGCTTATTTTAGAACACACAGGGTCTGGCAGAAGTAAGGCTTGCTGGAGCGTGTGGTTGGTGGGGTATGTGAATATCTTGCACTAGATGGACAGCAATTTGAACACCCTACCCTAAAATGTCATATGGTGTGCTTGAGTGTGATATTGTTATATCACGGAATTACATGCTCATGATTTTGTAATAAAAGATTTTGCAATAAAAATAGGTGATATTTGTGCCTGACCCTGTATTTTTTATAAACTCCTAAAACTCAGTAAGAACACAACTACTGCATTTTAAAAGTTGTAAATAAGGCTTGAACAGATGTTTTACAAATGTAGATGTGGGCATGGTTAATAAGCACATGACAAGAGAAACAAATGTAACATAAAACCACAACACAAGGAGACGCCACTTCACTTACAGCACCAAATGTTGCTGGAGGATACAAATCAACTTGTTGAAGTGTAAAATGTTCCAGCACGTTGGAAAACTATTTAGCAATTTCCTGTAAAGTGAAGCATACTCCTATTATCCAATCCACCCATTTTCTCCTAGGTATTTACCTAAGAAAATAAAAACATATATCCACAAAATTTTTATAGAATGTTTATAGCAGTATTATTGCTGATAGCCAGAAAAGGAAATAACACAAATATTCAAAAACAGATACTATTTGTGGATACTATGTGTGGTATCTATGAGCATGACAAATAGTATTGTACTCATCCAATGAAATACCATGCAAGTAATAAAAAAAGAATAAACTACGGCTGCATAAAAATATGGATGAATCTTGAGAACATTCCACTAAGTGAAAGCAAAAGTTACGAGACACAAAAGATGCAGATTGTATGAGTTCACCTCAGTGAAATGCTATGACTGGCTTAATGATCTGTTACTAGAAATTAGGACAGTGGTTGGCCGTGAGGGATGGAGGTTGATTAGGAGACAGGTGAAGACTTTGTGGAATGATGGAAATTATTTCTGATCGTGTGTTCTTTGTGGTCAGACAGATTGTCTTACCTTGCTTCTTCTCTGAAAGTCCAAGAGTGTTCACAGTACTTGGTGTATATTCAGTACCCGATAGACTCATGCGGAGTGAAGTTTGCTTTTTTTTAAAGAAAGAAGGCTGGTTAATCTTTATCCTATATTGGAATCTACAGAGAAATCTGATGATTTCATGTTCTTAGGGTCTGTGTACATGACTCCACACTTCTTTGTGCTTCTGGTCCTTGAGACTCTCATAGACATGCCATTGGATATCATGAAGATCATCTGCAAAAGGGACATAGAGAAGTGATTTCACTTTCAAATTAACATAACCTTCATTAAATGGCACAGAAAAGTTCACGACTAATGACATTTATTTTGATTATTGACAAAGTAATTGGGATTCTTGAAGAATAATTAAACTGATAGAAATGTTCTAATTGGTCAAAGGGTCAACATTTATAATTAATGGAAAATTATAATAGTTTACAAAATGACATATTCCAGAATCAAAAGTGATCATTCTAATTATTTTGAAGAGATTTTAAATGAAAGCCTATGCCACCAGTAATGATGAGACACTTATATAAACCATATGTACATATATATGTTTAAAATTTGGTCTGCTTATTTTAGTTTAAGTTTTAAGAAGCTTGATCTTTAAATATTACACTTTCAATTAACAAAGTCATTCTAGTTTTGATGGGGTTTATTTTTTTTAAAAATCTAAGAGATTATTTCACCAGTACGAAAGGCCTGAACTAAATGTCAAATTTTTATTACTTTGAATATTGATGACATGTCATATGAATTTTTATTATAAGGATCAAGAATATCTTGATTATTTATGCTGATTTTAATTTTATTTTTATGCGACCTTTATATACCCATTACATTATAACCTTACGCATTAAATAAGAAAACTATAAAAATATCAATCTTATTTATGAAGAAACTCAAACACAAAGGTTATCAGAACTACCTAAAGCTACAGAACTACCTTAATGACAAAAAGCAGGTACAAGGCATGAATTTTCACATTCCCAGTTGAGACTTCTTTCCACCAAAGCACAGCGTTCAGTGCTTCTAGGGTAACATAACCCCATGCAAATTCTAGTTTTTGCAATATCAGTGACTCTGTAACTGAGATTAAAGTCATTTTGATTAAACATGCTCTTTCTTTTCTCTCAACTCAAGATGACTTTAATCATCACATCCTTTTCAAAACATTTTTGTTGAGAGTTACTGCATTAAATTTTCTTTTTCTTCATCATAATTATCTCAGGAATAAGAAAGACATGAAAGATACCCTATGACCCAGCTCCTGTCTGTGTTTCCAGTCCAGTTGTTTCTAGTCGATGTGCTTGAATGCAGATTTTCTCTTTGTCTGTGATGCCCCCCATCACCTGCCTTCACAGGATTAGCGCCTGCTCCATCTACAGTGAGGGCTCAGTTCACGACAAGCAGAGCCACAATAACTATGAACCATTACGTGATAAGCAACTTGAGAAGAAACTTGATTATAAAAACATACATAGATGGTACAAACATGAAAAAGAAAGGCAAGGGATATTTAACAAAAACAATGGTAGTAGGAAATATTGACATGCATAGCCCTAAAAGGTGAGCAAAATAGAAAAAGAACGGTAGGATGTCCGAGTATTTATATATATATATTTTAAAAAATTGAATAGAGGCCTATCAATGGCTCATGACCTAAGAAAAATTAAAATAGAAAAGAAAACAAATAAAAGTATTTCAAAATGGACTCCAATTCCTTGGTATAGAAGGAGGTTAAATTTGGGGCTTGGTGTAGTCATTAGTGTTGGTTGCCAAATCTCATTTTCTCCCCCTGGAAAACAGTTTTATTGTATTGCCCTGCCATCTGTAAGTTAGGTGTGACCACGTGACACTTTGGCCAATCAAATGCAATTCACGTTTGGATGGACCCTTGAAAGCAGAGTACATGTTTCTTCTTGCTCACTTTTCCTGCCTTGATAATCATGGAAACTTGGAAACAGAGTCAGGCTGCACCTATATTCCTATGTATAGGAATATGTGGCCTGTGTGGACTGTGATATGAGAAAACAAACCTTTGTTTTGTCACTGAGGTTCAGGGGTGTATTTTTCCCATGGGGTAGCCTTTATTTATCTGGACTAGGGTAGCAACACATTAGCAGTCGTTGAGATGAAGCTGACAGAGAGGTGATACAATTGAGAAAGCAAGTGAACCTCCGCAGTTGGCCATCGTTGTTGACCATGCACTGACTTTTGCTGTTGGAGAACTGGTTTCTGAAGTTAGTGTATATAAATATCACTTGAGCAGTTTATAAAATATTCTATGGCCACAACCTAGGAGATAACATTTGTAGGTTTGAGATGAGTGTTAGTATCGACTACTTAGCTAACAGACTGTCTCTGAGTCAGGTGATCTGAAAATATCTCATTTGAAAAATTTGAGGTTAGAGAATTGGGTTTATTGTTTTACATATAAATTATTTTCATTATGCTTTATCATACAGCTTGACTTGTTCCCAGAGGAAATACACAGATATGAAGTGAACAACATGTGTTCTCAACTGCTTTAATTAAAAGAGTGGCATGCAAATTTCAGTGCTATTAACAAAAACAAAATGGATTTGCTTTTCTGGATAATTGAATTTGTTAAAACTACAGTGCTTTTCTCCTATGGCTTAACTCTATAAATTCTGCACCATTTTCATTTATAGGTGCTGGAGTGTATTGTGAATTACTTTAGAGCAAGAAAAATGACTTCATGTTTTACTTTCAGTTTTTTTTTAATTATAGCAGTAAGCACAAAAACTGGCATACAATAGGTGCAAAATAAAAATGAGGCATATTAAACTAGCTTGACATCAATCTTTTCCATACTTTCCATTAGTATTTTCCTTTGAAAATACTTTCAAAGGAAAGTATTTTATTTTATGATGGTAGATACCTCTGTGAGACAGAAACATTTCTAAGCATGCCCTATTTCAAGGAATGAGCACCTTCCCCCAAATACACATATTTTTCAATAAAATATATAAAACATATTAAAAAGAAATGAATACCAAAGGTAGGTTGCTTTGTTCTTGCAGTTGCAATAGTTTCCAGACAGACACGCCTGACCTACGAACAGGATGTGTGTCCAGGAGGTGATACCACTGGAGCACCAATGGTCTTTAGAATGCCCACCTGACTCTCCTACCATCTGTTTTTGTTTATTTGCTCTCTCGTGAAACATGTATTGTGCAATCTATAGTATGCTGATTATGTAAGAGGTAAAAACATAGAAAATAGAGCCCCCAAACGGATTGCTCCCCAGACTGTTATGATACAAACAAAAATAATCATAATGGAAAAAAATTGCCCTGACAGGTGTGGCTCAGTTGGTTAGACATTGTCCTGCAAAGCAAAGGGTCACTGGTTCAATTCCCAGTCAGGACACATGCCTGAGTTACAGGTTACATCCTTGGTCGGTGCACATACCAGAGGTGACCAATTGATGTTCCACTTTCACAATGATGTTCCTTTCCCTCTCTTTCTCCCTCCTTTTCCCTTCTCTCTAAAAGTAATTAAATAAGGTCTTTAAAAAGTAATCTTAATGGAAGACAATAAATATAGTCAGTTTTCAAGAGGCTTCCCAGTGATCTCCACCTCCGGGCTTTCAGACCATATTGTAGTCCTTGCCCATACTGAATGGTGGCCATCTGTGTCACCAATAAGACATGAAAGACATAACAGGGCATGACTTCTGAGGCTTAGTCACGAAGGGCATGGTAGGTTCTACCTCGTTTTTTTTTGGACCAATTGCTCTGGAGGAAACCAGCTACCTGTTGTAGTACTCAAGCAGCCCCAGAGCAAGGTCTTTGAGAGAGAAACTGAGGCCTCCTGCCAAGAGACAACAGGGACCTGCTAGCTGTCCTGGGGAGCCAGCATGGAAGCCCATCCTCCGGGTCCCTTTGAGCTGATTTCCTGGCTGCAGCTGCATAGGAGATCCAGACAGAATCACCTCTAGCCATTCCAGAATCCCTGACCCATAAAAAATGTGAGATGAACATTTTTGTCATTTTAAGTCAGTAAGTTTTGAGGCAATGTTTGACAGCAATAAATAACTAAATAATGAGCAAAACCTCTTCTAAGAAAAATGCAAGGTATTATGGAGGTTACAAGGCAATGTTCCACTTAAAATATAGCATTCAAGTGAAACCTTGAAAAATGATACAATTTAGAAATGCAGAGATTCCTAATACTTGCCATTTAAGACTTTCAATAAAATATTATATTTATTTCTCAAAACATCTCTCATATTTTTCAGGGTTAATATAACCTTAAGTATTATAATCTTTTCTTTGAGATGATAAGTGTAATTCTTGGATGCATAAGTGGTAATAGTTATTGCCAGCCTCTAGAAAAGCTCTTAGATTTGTGTGTGTGTGTGTGTGTGTGTGTGTGTGTGCATCTTTTATGTTAAATTTCATTCTGCTCTACTGCTATAAGTCTAGATGGCACAGAAAGGGTTAACTGCAGTAGAAAAACTCTTGGGTCTTGTGGTTTATGTTAAACAGAACTCTGCTCTATTGCTTTAAGAGCTCACCAGGGGCTGACTTTGGTGGGGCAGGTTGTGAACAGGCTGGACAGGCAGAGAGGAGCAGGTCAGGAGCACCTCACAAGCCAAGGTAAGGAACTTGGGTGGTTTCCTAACTTTAAGTACCCTTCCATCACACTATTTGTAATGAGCAAGCAGTACATTGTCACAGATACATGTACAGATATGAAAGATAGAGAGGGATTTTCTATGACAATGGGTCTCTGGAAAAAGGCAAGGTTGCTCTGGGATGTGACTCTTGAGACCTGTGCTGTGCACAGCATCCCCTTCTGGACAGGTCCTCAGTAAACTGGGCACCCTCCAAAGGCAATGTAATAGGACGCTGTTTTGGTCAGGGTTACCTTTGGACTTCATTGAGTTTGATCTTCCAAGGAATGATCATTTTGTGAAAATGGACTTAAGTGTGTATTTGTCTCCTCAACAGGGCTGTAAAGAAACAGCTCCTAATTTCATCATCACCATCATCATCATCACCATCATCATCATTGCCACCATCATCAATCACCATCATGGGGGAGCATCAGCAACAGCAGTAGTAGTGTTCATGGAGGCCCTGCCTGCATTATTTTCATGGAGTATTTCATTTCATTCTCACAAGGAACACTTGTTCCCAGGGATTTTACCATTTCCACTCTAAAGAAAGCAATCTGAAATATTAAATAGTTGACTAAAATCTCACAGAAGAGTTGGGGCTGGAATTTGAACCTGGTCTGTCAGAAGTCAGTGCCCATATGCTGAACACTGACAACCCAGCCACAAAAGGGGCAGGAGTAGCTTATCATTTAAATGACACAACTATTTAAATGTTCCCAGTATTGTGCCCAACATTTATTAGCTACTCCCTGCATGCTAGTTTTCTCCCAGTCCCTATCTATCTATCATCTGTCTATCTATCTATCTATCTATCTATCTATCTATCTATCTATCTATCTATCTCTATCTCTGTCGCTATCTTTCTCTGTCTCTCAGGATGGGAAATAAATGCTATTAAAATAAATAAAAATTTGCCACAGTTCACATTCAAGGGATATGTGCAATTCAAAAGCAGGTGCTTTGAAATAGAAAAGCTTTTAGTGTGTAATTTGGATGTACAAAATAAGTACAGAGCCTGATTCCTGATGGGGACTCAGAGTTAAATTTGTCTGTAATGGATTTTGAAATTTGGAAGCTCCAGGTGGCAACCAAGGAGGTTGTGGTGAGAACCTCTACAGAATATGCCAGGAGAAGACCCATGTGTGACTTGTCTGAGGCAAAGCACGGAGGATCACAAAGAAGGCAGTGACCACTAAGGAGAAAAATGGGCAGATAGAAAATCCAGGCGATCAGAATAACCAAAAAGCATTTTGTGAGAGTTAATGTCTATTACTCAAGACAAAGTTGTCTCAAATTCTGAAGTATCAGAAAGTTTCCTTGATCATCCTACCACTGTTGGTGATACCTGAGCCTTTAGTAAGAGGAGTCACATGCAAGGGCTTTAGGCAGGTAGAGTTTTCCCCAGAGCATCAAGGAAGATGGGCGGCCCCTTTGTGTAAGGTGAAATGCATTGAGGGAAATGATGCCCCAGAGCTGAGAGTAAAAATCAGGGACTTAGTGACAGCAGAAAGTCTAGCTTTGCTGTGGACTGTCCTGGAGGAGACAGGTGCCCAACTTTTCTCACAAAGCTAAAGGAAAGCGACCTTTCATGTCACAGTGAAAGGAGAGCCCAATCCCGATAGTTCCCCAAAAGCAGATCCCTCAAAGGCAGTATACAAGATTATCGTCATGCTGTTCCCACGCATTGCCTACCTAGGGGCTACCACACAGGGCACGTACCATAGACCACTAGAGAACCGAGAGGTCCTTGGCAGTCTCGAAGGAGGTGGGGTAAAAGATTTTGTTGAGGTCAGTCTCCCTAATTAGGTATGAACCTAATTTCATACTGGGCCTGCATAGCTGTTTCCTGAAAGCCGTGCAGATTTTTCTTTTTTCTTTCCCCCTCATCCTCTAGGGCAGCCTGTAAGTGGAACAGCTTACCGAGCCTGAGGCGAACAGAGCCGTGAATACCAATAAGACCCTTGATCTTTCTCGGGGAAGGCAAGGTGCTGGGGCTATCCCCAGCTCTTTGACAGACAAGGGGCCATTGTGATGGTGTGCTTTTTAACCTGTTCCTAGAGACAGCAGTCACACACTGCCTTGATTCCATTAGTCAATGAATGCTTTAGGAACTTGTCCATTGTAAAAATACACTTAAAATTAGTCAGTCAATTATCTTTTCTATTAATGTTTCCTCCTGGTTTTTAAGTGTCCTCATTAAACTGAGACCATATGGAGAATATAAGATTAATTATTGGATTTAAAACCCTCACGTGACCATACAAATAGGTCAAGAAAGGAAAGAACTATTCCTGATTCGTCATACGAGACAAGCATGCCACTTTTGTCCACCCTTGTCCATGACAGACGGATGGTTACTGTGGCCTTTCTTGCTGAGCCTGGACTCAGCTTCAGAATCCTACTTGACACAGGAAAACACTGGTAATCGATCAGTTCCCACTGGCTGAAGTGATTAACCAACTTTAAACTAATAGAAAAATAACCTGATTCAGAATGGGGAAAACCAAGTTGTAAATTGATCTCTTTTAGTATGTAGCAATGACTTCGGGCAAATTACTTAATCTCACTTGGTTTATATATGTTGTCTTTAAATGAGAAGACTTTAGTAAAATTATGTCACATGAACATTTGCATTGTGAAAATTCAACTCCGTATATTGGGCATATAAAAAGAACAATAATAATAATAGTTTTCCTGCCAGGAGGTCTCAGATGAATATAAAGCACTTCATCTGATACTCAGCCAGAGCAATGGTGATTTTTTTCAATGTACAATAGTATGAAGATCTAGTTGGATTGGCCTCATGAGGAAGGTGAAGGAAACCAAATAATTTATGCTACCTTTCACAAACTTGCAAAGAGATTTTAAAAGAGCAATTTTGACTCTACACTATTCTTGCCTGATGTGCTGATTTTAGTTGTAATACTATTTTAGGAATGGCCCCACTCCAGCAAATGCCAGAGCTGGTGAGTGGTTGTGAGGTGGAATGAGCAAGAGGGGTGAGAACACCTTTGGAGCTATAATGGTAGTGGTGGTGGTAACAGGAAACCCTGGGAGCCCGGTGTGCAAGAGGACAGTGACGGTTTTCTAATGAGAAATCATGATGTATCCTTACCACCTAATAACTGTTATGTTTGGTTCCCTTTTGCATTAAGAAGTGATCTGTCTCCTTAGGAACGCTCACATTTTCACACATCCGTGACATCCTGGAGAACACTTGGGTCAGAGTCTCACCTGAATCCAACCAGTTCAGAGTTCAAAGGTGACACTGAGGAAAGGTGGAAAGGAGCTGGAGGTCGGTGTGGTCTCCCAAAGACTTGGCTGTGGTGTGTGAAAATAACTGATGGTCCTGGAGCACTTGCACAAGAGAGAAAACTCAGACAGGTTAACGCCTCAGACCCTGCAGCAAAAAGAGAAGAATGGGACAGCTTGACAATGCCAGGTCTGTGAGGTGACAAGGAGTGGGACTGTGTAAAGCTCAGCCAAGGGAATAGCTTAGGAGAAATGGAGATCCTCACAGGGCCATTAAGGACAGAACATCATCCAGATCATGTGCCTCCCAGATGATGGAAGAGGTCTTAGGACAGACTGCCGAGGAGCAGTAAGATCTAGAAAGGAAATGGAATATTGACCTCAAGAGGGAACCTGCCAGAAAACAGTGGCACGGAGAGGGTCAGAAGGTCCAGGTGGCTTTGGAATCAGCAAGCAAACCCCAGTCCAGTTCTGGGGTCTATAATCAAGGGTGGGGTGGACAGTGAAAGCACTCCCACTTTCTGGTGACAACAAGTAGGTATTTTGTGCTGATGACAATCAATTTTCAGTATTTTTTAAGCTTCCTTATTTATAAAGTGCTGGTTGGCTGCCACCTCGATGCCTGTCCAAAGGCTGGAAAACAATATTAGGAAGGAGAGAAATCAAGGAATATTAGGCAAAGAAACTTTTAGTATTTAGTAGAAAAGCATAACAGGAGATTTGAATAAGGGGAAGCTGTCTCCATCTCCTGAAATGCTTGTCTCTTTTTTTTTTTTTTTTTTAAGATACATCTTCCTTAGCAGAAAGGTATGTGCTGGGTGGGGGTCGCTTTGTTTTGTGATGCTATTGCTCTTTTAAAATGGTGCTCTGAGTCCTTCTTTTAATGGCATAGCTTACAAATGTTGAAAGGCATGAATTTATCTCATGCCTTAGCAATTCTTTTTCATTTTCAAGCCCTCTTTCAGTCCTGGTCTTTCATTATCATATTCGAAAATTTCAAGTAGACTTAAGTTACCTCAAAGGAGAATTTATATCTTTCGACTGTTTTACACACACATTCGTTGTCCCTTCTCTGCTTTTATGATTACTGTTGCAAAGAAATTAAAGAGATTCGGCAGAAACTCCAACTATATCTCGCTGGTGATCTATCAAATTTATGCCCAGATGAAAATGCGGGAAAGCGTGTTCTAGAAATTTAAATTATATTAGGCCATTTTTAATGTCTATATATACTCTTTATCTTTCTGAAATCTTGTCTCTCTTTCAATGGTTCTAACACCACATTTGAAAATGCTATTCACAGATTTCACAGAATATGTTTTTCAATTTGCATGAATAGTTCCATGGCAAAAAAGAAAAGCTATGAGGGGCTTGAAAATAATTCCTCCCTTTGAAGACTAGTTTTAATGTATCATTTAATAATTCATTTAAAAATGTATGCGTAGAGAAAGCCAATGTTCCCCAGTCTCATTCTGTCTATTATCTGAGATTCCCATATATATACATAGTACTGCTTTGAGGTGTTCTATAGACCGAGTTACATCAATTTCAATTAAGTCAAAATGTCTGGGAGCCATAAATGAACACACAATGAACAGGCACGTAACCACACAAACCCCGCACAAGAACCTGCTCCTCCACATTCCTGCAGGTCCTGGTGCTCAATATTTAAAGCTGCGGTGACTCATTTCTATTGCTTAGGCATTACCAGATATGAGGACCCTATTCACCAGTATGGTGAAAGTCACGAATGAATAACAACAATAAATCAAATTGCCCATAATTATCTTATATCTAAAAATAGCAGTAGCCAAAGCATCTTCTAAAATATCTAAAGGAGGCATTCATTTAGTCAATATTCACCACAATGGTTTTTAAAAAATATAAGGGACTAATAAAAATTGTGCATTATTGGGACACTATTCTGACTTAGTGGCCTTCTTAGGGATTTAGTAATCTGCATTTCTACAAGTGTTCCAGGTGATTATTCAGACTATTTTTGAAAATCAACTTGAGAAACTCTGACTCATTTGAATGTTTCTTAAGAGACAATTATGTTAGTTTTCAGGCTTCATTTTTTAAGAATATTTTTTTGCTTCTTAGACACCAGCATAATCCAATTACTTTACAAGGATAGAACTCCGTGGGAACTTACCCCAAAATAAATGAAAATGAAGGATAGAATATAAAATATTTTTCTAAAGACTATGTCCAGTTTTCTTTTGGTCTTCCATCTGATATCTTCTAAATTTTTTTTTGTGGTCTCTAAATTAGCCTTTTTAAAAATAAAGTATTTCAAGGCATTTTTATTGAAGGAAGTTCTCCAAATAATTTTTAAATGATCTCATGGGTTTTAACTGTCAAAGAACAGGAAAATAACCTCAATGCCATATAAAGTTTTTACTTCATTTTTCCCACATTCACAAGCAGGTAATTTCTGTGCAAAACTCACAAAAAAGGAAACATTCTGCTCATTTCTATCTGTTCTACTTCACATCAAAAGGTTCCCATGCTTCCATTCTATTGTATTTTTGAGCAAGCACATGAAATAATAACAATTGTAGTGTTAATAGAGTGGTGGTGACAGTCATTAATATTTTTGGAGCAATGACTACTTCAGGCACAGCGCTGATCACGTGTGTGCATTGTCTAATTTATCACAATGATCTCACATTTCATATGGAAGGTAAAACTTTACTGTGGCTCACAGCTGAAGTTACCAAGGCTTCAGGACAAGGTTAACGTGCCCATGACCACAGAGGTTCTAAATGACACCACATGGACGTGAATTTGGAGCCATCTGCTCCAATGCTCATTTTAGCCGCACGGTGGCCCATCTGCCCGCACTAAAATACTTGTTGATGCAGAAACTCTGTTTCATGCTGTACCTACAGACATTTTGTCCAATGTCTTCAGCAGATAAAATCTGCCGGAAATGGTTCATGAGTTTGATTTCATTCCATCATTGATCACTCTTGCTGCATCCCCAAAACATGTTATAGGAACTCTTGTGCTCAACTGCCTTTAGTAAGTGTATCTTTTAAATGTTTCTGGAGGGAAGCATTTAATCAGTGGGGAGGAGGCAAATGTCTCACTTGCTTGTCTTCACATCACTGGCTCACATACCTCCTACTTGACATCACTGAGCTCATTCCCCAGGACACAGGCAACCTGAGAAACAGGCAGCCATGGGGGAGGCCTCTCACCCCACCACAAATGAATCTCTTCCTCTTGCTCCAAAACTGAGCAACTCAAGCCAAACTTTCTCATTCCATTCTGAAGGCAAATCTTAAAGTGCCAAAACCACAGAATTCTGAAATACGGACTGCAGGCGTTGTCATATCTCTGCTGGGGACAGATTTCCAAGGGTAGAAGGCAAGCTAATGGACTGGGTGGCAGGAGAGAAAAATTACATGAAAGAATCTGGAAAGGGAAGGATTTTATCTAGTTCACCAGGCAACTGGGTCCCCTTCGCTTGGTCTCTCAGAGCAGTTTCTGATATGTCACCCCCATGAAGGGATTCAGTTCTTACATGTTGCCAGCTTAGTCCCTTGGGTTTTACCAAAGACTATGAAAGAGACAGGCATGAGTTTCTGTACACTGTATATTGTTCTTTTTTTCTCATTATGGTAGGATTCTTTTAAATCACAATATGAATGTCTTTATAAAAGACATAACTCAATGAATACCCATGTCAATTAAGGTTGAAAATAATTTGTCTTTGACTTCTTTTTTATCAAATGAGAAAGTT
>VMDR010020710.1:0-17359 GCA_007922815.1 Macrotus californicus | reverse complement strand
GCATGTGCAATTTTATAAACAAAGTTGGTTGTTGAATCATTGACTAAGATAACCATACAAATTGATGTTTCTTTGTGAATCTGAAAGCTTTAGGAAAGTAGGGACTCTAGGTATCAGCACAAAGAATCCGTATCACCCAGGAGCCTATGAACAGTTCATTTATATTATTTATTTATTATAAACTCTTGACCTATAATCCGAATCAGAAGTTATCAATGTTTTTGTCTCCTTTTACCTTGCAGATTTGTAATATGTTATTAGCTCACAAATGTAGAATGCTTTGAAAGTGCCATTGAATTAGAAATCAAAGATAAGGAGATATCAACTACTAATAAAAAATTAGAACATTTTTATTACTGTACTAGTTTATTGTATTAAATTTTGATTTAGTGAACTTTGATGCAATTTCACAGAGTCCTTTCACATACTTTGAAAATTCTTTCACTCTTTTTATTGTAACAGAAGAAAAATGAGAGCTACAGTCACTAATTTTAGATGAGTTCTATATATAACATAGGTGTTAACAATCTGCTGAGCAAGGGCTTAGTAAAATCGTTTTATTCAATGAATAATATCACTTTCAGGACTAGATTTTAATACAAATACAGGGAAGTCAGAAGTAACCTTTTAGATGACTATTTTGTCATGTATGTTTTTCTTCATATTTTCTTTAACTCTTTCGCCAGTCCTTGCACAAACTCAAAAAGGCAGCACAGAATTGGTTATTCCTAAATAGGTCATACAACATAGAAAAGACATGATCTCAATCCAAGAATGACATCTTTGTGAAAAAGACCAAAAAAAAAATACAGTTCAAAGGTCAGTTATAGGCAAGGTAAGAAAGCACAAATCAGTTTATCTATCTGTTGTGAGCAGTCAGGGTGGGGTGTCACTGAATCTCCTTTATGTGATCAGCTTACCAGGGGGCGGTGGCACTGGTTTGTAAATTGATGAGCCACAGGGAATACAACTTCTTAAAAGAAGCAACTTTTGTTTTTCTGAGGTATGATAACTGATATATGCAAAGTTCTTCATTCATTAAAGAAATATTGCTTTTGATCTAAGCCCTTAAGTTACAAAGTTTTAAAAGGATTATTTTTTTCCTCAGAGAGTTTGCCATCAAGAAGCTGCCTCTTAACTGCTAACTTCCTCCAAAATTGATCTAATATCACCCCCCACATGTCAGCCAAAATGATCTTTCTAAACATCAAATCTCAACACATCATCCCTCCCAGTAAAAACCTCTCCCTGGCTCTGGAAGGCATTCTTGACATGGCTTATAAAGTCCCCATGAACTGGTCCTGCTTCCTCCCTAGTCTCATCTCTCACTGTCCTTCATCTTCAATGAATTTCTTTTTTTCAGGTTCTCTCTCACTTAAAGCCTTAGTACATCTCTATTCCCTCTGCCTGAGCACTTTTGCCGTATTTGCTCACAGTGCCCTGACCTGTATGTGCTACCCACAGCATCATATTTTCACTTTCATTTTTACCGACACTTTTTACTTCTCCAAGTTCCCTATTACACTCTAAGGAACGTAAGTCAGAGAGTGCCTAGCTTATTTAACTCATGCTCCCGGCACTGGGCACACAGTAAACATTCATTCATTCATTCACTCATTCATTCATTTTTAGTCATTAAGCACCTAATGTGTCACATGCTCTCTGTAGTAAGTGATAGGAACCTATGTCAGTGAATAAACAGACTAGGATGCTGCCTTTGAGAACTTTTGTTAAATTAACTAAAGTGGGCAGTGCACACAGCATGGCAAGACTATCAGAACTCATCAGGGAAAGCCTGCCTGTCCCCAGGTAGGAGGGAGTAAGGGCCAGAGGAGTCACCCCATTAAAATAGAGTCTTAACTGAAAATTCAGAGGTGAATATACAAAAGCTCCTGGTAAAAAGTTGAGGTGAAAGTGCACTCCAGGGGGAGAAAATAACAGTAAAAAATCAATAATGTGGAAAATCTTGAGCCTGGCAGGTGAAGGGAAGTAGGGAATTACAAATAGTTTTAATACTGCTGAATGGGGAATGGGGTGACCTTGGAGGGTGGCATTTGCCTGGGAGAGTAACACGAGATATGGCAGGGAAAGTTGAAAGGCCCCAGGTCACAAAGATATTTTCTTGTAGACAATAGGAACACACTGAATAACTGTAAATGGGGAAGATGAGTAGAAAAAAGATCAGTGATGAGGATCTGAAATAGGGGAAGACAAAAGAGGCAGCAGGTAAGACTTCATGACTGTTTGGAAGTGGGACCAACAAAGAGTATGGTCTTCTCCTGTGGAAAACATCGGGGACCAGCGTGAGCTTGGGGTGATAAAAGCTGGCTCCAACATCTGCCAGACATATTGCGCCACAAATAGTAAAGTTTTCGAAGCCTCCTTAAGATTACTTTGTCAACACGTGTGTTTTTGCCTGACTTCCCAAACCTCCTCTATTCTGCCCTGTGCTTGTCACTCCCCCTCTTTAGGTCATCAGAGTATGCAGTAACACCTATGAGCACCCGAATATTTCTGTCGGTCCTCAGAGTGTCCTTATTCTCCAAGGTCCTTGGTACACACAGAGAGATAGAGAAAGAAATCAGGCAGGAAGTATATATTTTGTCTTACTTTGTCCTAGCAGTCACAAAGATTGGTAATGGCTTTTAGTATTACTCTTTAAAATATTACAAAAATTCTTTCATTTCCTTTTTTGTTCTTTTCTAAACTTTTCTCATTTTCTTCATGAATTATTTTTATAATCAGAAGAAAAATACTTTTAACAATAATAACAACCCCACAAAATCTGGGGGGACTAGTGGGGAGCAATAGAAATGGAAAACAAAAACATACCCAGCATGCAGCTACTACATAGAAAAATGTAGGGTAGAGATACAAGACAATGTGTTTGTCATGATAACGTACACACCATCTGTGCAAGCCCAGCATAGAAACAAGGCTGGTATGGGGCTGCAGCGTGAACCTTCCATGCAGCTATATAGAAAAAAACACCACTCCCCTGTGCTAAGAAACTTGGCTTTTTTTTTTTTTTAATAATTAAGGCTTTAGGAGACACTGCAGAGAGGTGGCCTGCTTTTATTCAGTGAGCTACAGCTCTCCACATAATGTAAGGGTAAGTTTACTCAAAGCACTTTTATCGACTGTCAATCTGTTTCTTAGCCTGCATTTGGCTACATTTCAGGTAGCAGAAGAGAAAGCAGGGATTATTCCATGTTTTTTGCCCTAGTGGGACTAATTGTTACCTATTATTTCAGTGAATTGCGTCTGGAACTAATTGTGCTTTTGCTGTGTTCTGTAGTGTTCATTCACATGACTCCGACGTAAAGCTACAGCTACATACAGTCTATTCAGTTTAGTCTAAAGTAGGTGATGTCTGTATATATGTACCTAGATGGTTGGAAGTGGTTGTTTAAACAACTGTCAGATGTTATCCTGTATTGACATCCATGAAGGTATATTGAGATTTTCCTTTCGGAATCTGTTCAGTGTGTCTGCCCATATTCTACTGTGGACTAAGAATTTCATGCCCTCCACTGTTTTCTTCTCTATAGATTGAATGCTGATTTCTTATTATTCCTGTGTCATTATCTTACTTCAAACTCCTTTGTGAACGAGTTTCTTAAGTTTCAGTGAGGATTTCTGAAAAAACAAATGATTTTACCTTCTTTCTTACTTTCTTCTAACTCTGTCACTGAGGTTTGTGTAAGGGTAGCCTATAATGGAAAGACAGAGAGAGAGAGACAGAGAGAGATGGGGCGGTGGAAAGAGAAGAGAGAGAGAGAGACATTAACCAACAGTTTTCTTTTATGAACAAGAAAATTGGCCGTTTTCCTATTAGCATATGAGGAACCTAAGAATGTCCCTTGTTGTCAAGGCAACAGCTGTTCCTTGGGTAGCTGCAATAGAAAAGAAGCCAGAGCAATCTTTATAGGATCAAGTCTTTTTTATCATCAAATCAGAAAGGAAACTTGAGAGTCTACCCAGCCTATTCTTCTGCCTTTAGTTAAGACCCACTAAAAAAATTTGAAACCACTACCAAAATGTCCTATTTTAAATAATTCTGGAGAAATTACATAGCTTTTCTTAGTAATCAGTTGCAATGTTTCACAGTTCATACTAATAATACATTTTTTCAATCATTCTAACTTAAATCTTTCATGCTGCAGTGTGACATTCACTATAGCTCTATTTTCAGTAGAAATAAAGAACTGTACACTTTCCTCTCCAAAAGAGTCTTGCCTGTACTTAAAACAGCAAAATTGTCTGACTTAAATTTCTCAGAGCGAATAAGGCTGTCCTTTTATCTTTCCAGCCATTGGTATTGTAGGTCTCCTCTGATGATGTCCTACATTCCGTAAGACTATTTCTAACTAGGGGACTCAGGCCTGACTTCGTACTTCTATAGAAAGCTGACCAATAGTGTTCAAAAAGAGCAGGACAGCACCCACTTCTCAGTCTATCTATCGAGTCTCCTAAATTCATTTAATCTGTAGAGGTACAATCACGCTGCTTTTTTGCACAGACTGGCTAACGTACTTTTGCTGCCTGGTTCCAGCATAATCACTCATTCCCTACCTGGTACTTGGGCAACTGATTTTTCTCTGCAAGTAGACAACTATGGCTTTTCCTTGTACAATTGTGAATTCTTATTTTTTTCTTTCAAGGTGTTCACTCCCTCCTTCACACTGGTGGGTTTAGTGAGCATGCTTTCTATCCCACTGTTCATGACATTAATTAATATGTGCTGAGCACTAGGCACACAGGAAGGCATCCTGAAAATATTTTTAAAAATATATCCATATTGATCCACCAGGCACAAAAATGGATCACCTAGAACCAGGTATTCCCCTTTTCTCACTGGATTTCCTGTGCTTCAACCATGGGTGCCATACTTTCTGGTCCTATATTTTTTTATCTTTAAAATGGAGGGACTGCAAACACTGACTAATAGTTAGCATTTAATTGATCTGTTTCTCTGTGCTAGACACCGTGCTAAGTACTTAATTTACATCATTTCAGTTCAGCATTACAACAATTCTATAAAGTATATATTTATTGTCATTGCCATTTTACAGAAAAGGAAAGTGGAGCTTGGTGTGGTCCAGTAACTTTCCCAAGATGACATGGCTACTGGATAACGGAGCCCGAAGAGATAACCTGTTCTTCCACACCCTTAACCACTGCACCATGGGGACAGGAAAACAGGTGCCCCACGTTCATGCTGCCATAAGGAGTATAAACAGGTATAATCTTTCTGGAAGATAGTTTGGTAATATGTATCAGAATCCTTAAAAAGATACAAATCCTTTGCTCCAGTAGTTTTTTTTTTCATTTAACAAACATCTTTGTAGTATTTACTGTGTGCTAGGCACTGCTCTAAGCATTTCTCAAATATTGAAAATGAATGTTTACAAAACCACCATAAGGTTAAATATCTCTATTTTTTGGAGGAGCAAACTGACGCACTTAGAAACTAAGCAATTTTCCCAAAGTTTCACAATCCATAAGATATGAAGCTTGGTTGTGGCAGCACTTAAGTAAAGACAGTGATTAAATAATAGTATGCATATCTAATTTTTATTTTACAAGTAGAAATTTAAATATGAGCACAAAAACATTAGAAGAATGCAGGAACAATGTAAACAATAGTCTCTGAGTGATAAGATTATGGATGAGTGATTTTTTTTCTTGACTGTATCTCTATTTTCCTTTCTTTTTAAATTAAGGTATACTTATTTTCTAAATAGTAATTTTTAATTTAAAAGAAACCTAAAGCGATGAAGGACCCTCATGTGCCCTCATGCCCATCAGTCACTCATGCTATATTGTTGTATTACTGCCAGTTTCTGTGGGAAAGGGATGTCGGGTTGGATTCTATGTCTTATGGACAAGAAAAATATCAACGAGATCACGTACTCCCATACTACTCTATGGTTATTTTCAAGAGAGATTTCTTCCATGTTTCCATGCCAGTGTAGGGAGTAATGTAATAGAGTATCTTTGGCATCTTTTTCACAGTGGGATGGTGCTTACATTATATGTTCCTATGAACACCTATGATTGGTACAAACTTCAACTGGAAACCTGGTCTCCCTGGTCCATTCTTTGTTGATATCAGGCTAGCATGTGAGGATTTGTTTTAATGAAGATTTTGTGTGATCTAGTGAACAACTCCTAATTTATGAATTTGGAAAACTTCACCCTAGATTCATCAATATGACAAGCCATTTAACTCCTCTTGCCATACCTCTGGGTTAGGTTGGAGGTGTTTGTGAGTCTAGGTTAGAATAACGGTCAAGAGACAAGTTCCCGGAATCAGGGCTGTATGGAGTCCATTCCTAAATCCACCACTTATTTCAGCTGTGTGATCTTGAACTCTCTAGGCTTTATTTTCCTCATCAGTAAAATGGGGATACTACTAACACTAAGTCTATATGGTTTTTGAGAGAATTTGTTGAGATAATGTGTATAAAACACCACTATGTCAGATAGCTAGTAGTTACTCAGTATGTGGTAGCTGTTTTTATTATTACTATTTATAGTTGTTTAATGTCCATTTAAAAAGCATACTTGAGGTTCACTAGTAAAAATTACTGTGCACTTTCTAAATGATATTCTCACCTGAAGAATTTAAAACTTTCTTTAATAGGGACATAAGAAAAAGTAAAAGAAAAAATGAAAAAGAAAAACCAAGATATCATCTAGGATCAGATCTATTTAAACATGTTAAACTATCAATATTTTAAATGAACCCTGTGGTTTTTGAATGCCAGTTTTCATAATCAATATGATTACTATACCTATATTAATTAATTTTTGAACTATATTCTATAACTAGAATCCATAGTGATTGTTTTGACTATGCCATAGATTGTTTGCTTTTGCATATACATACAGTCTCAAATCAAGAGGTGGACCTTTGTACACCCTAATCCTCATCAGACGCCCGTGCTATATTATTTGACTACTGCCAGTTTCCATGGGAAAGGGATATTAGATTAAATTCTGTGTCTTGTGGACAAGAAAAATGTCTATGAGATCACTTTATCCCATGGCACTCTGTGGCTATTTTCAACAGAGACTTCTTCTATGTTTCCATGCCAGTGTAGGAAGTAATGAATGACTGAACACTCATGTACATACACATACTCTTAAACCTTTTTCCAGAAAAGAACTTAAGAGAATGGTATTTACATCCTTTAACACTGTTTCCTCTGAATTCAAAAGAAACAGCTTTGAGAAAATTTTTGCAGTCTTTTCCAATAGAGCTGTTACACCAAAATCGGAACTGGCTTTTCAACTAGATTTGCTCCTGTGAGTCAAAGCAGAGCTTGTGTTATCATGTCTCCCGGCCTCTCCCCGCTCCCCACATTAGTCGAGCCTCATTGCTCTTCACCACAATCCTCCTGGGCCCACTCTGCACATTGACTGAGCCTCACTGCTCCAACCAGTAATGCACTTCTGACACAATGGAGGACAGCAGGAACAGCGTGGGGAGAATCAGGTACTGCAGACACAGTCTGGACAGACTTGCTGCCTCTCCAGTGCCACATTATGAACGGGCCAAGTCAAACATGAAGGCGTTATCCTGTCTATCTGGTGGTTGAAAAGGGTGTAGCCTCCTTAATGGTAAGGTTTGTGGCTGGTTGCCAAAAGATTCTCACTTTAGCTATTTCACATATTCACCCAGAGTGCTGTCTCCTCACCTCTGTTAGCTGTTCTGACTTGAACCTGCTCCAAGAGGAGAGATCAAAACCTGTCAGGACCAGGTGATGTCTCTGCCAAATGGGTTCCATGAAGAGCAGGTCACTTCTGAAGCCAATTTATAAATGTCTGCTACTGGAGAGTGAGTTTAGGGACACCACATTACCTTAAAGAGAACCTAGATTTCGTAGGGTTTCCCACACTCATGCCCATGCACAGGACTGGTTTTAGTCTTCTCCCAGGGGAACTTATCATTCTTAGATCATTGTCTTCCCATCTCAGAGAGAAGAGTGTAAACACACCCACACACACATTCTTCAGATACAGAGTCTACATGAAATGGGTCCAAGGTTGTTGTTTTCAACAAGCTTCACAAATGAATCTGATGCTTAATCTGTAGTTTGAGAATGACTTCCCACAGATGTCCTACCTATAGTCTCATCTAGAAACAAACTCAAGAGCTAACTTTTTATATTCATGAGCCACTCTGACACAGCAAAAAACATTCAGAAGTTTAAAGTTCCCCTTATTGCTGATAATAATTAATAATAAAACGTATAATATTACTTTTGAAAAGACACCCAAAATGGGTGCCTAGTTTTTATTAAATGTTATAAGTAAATGGCTTAGTATGCCAGAACCAAAAACATAGCCCTTTTACATCATAATTAATTCTACAGACACCAGCACACAGGCCATATTCCAATTGTTGTTTGTGTGACCCTGAAGAAAATTACTTAAGATATGTGAGTTTAAGTTTCATCATAAGTAAAATATATTCTGTCTATATCATAATATTTTTCTAAGGATTAAAGATAGGTAAAGAGCCTGGCCCAACACCCAATTGGTGTAGAATAGGCACCCGATTCAGGCCAGCCTTCTTCCCTTCCCTGTTTCTGTGCCTCCTTTACAAACAACTAGACTTTGCTTTCCCCTGAACAAGAGGCCTTGATTTACCTTCTTGTTCATGATGCTAAGTAGCCACTATATTTAAAGGCTCCAGAGAGTAATGCATACCATCCTAGGAATTCAAAGGTATTTATGGTTAATATTTAATTAAACCACATAAAAGTCTCGTGTTGAAGAAAGCAAGTTTTCTCATCTTCATTTCACAGGCACTTGAATTTTTTGAGGCTGCGTGCTTCCAAGAAAACAACCAATCTGTGACCAAGATGTAATTAAGACCCATGATTTCTAATTCCCAGACTTTGACTCCAAGCTCTGAAAATGCTTCAATTCAATGAAACTAATGGCACTTTGGTCTCTGGAATTAGATCCTGTTATCAATGAGTTCCACATGGAAAGATCATTCCAAAATGTGTAATTAACCAAGAAAATGCAAATAAACCAATTTGTACCTGCTATTTAGAGGTAAGACATAGAAATGGCTAGAGTTAATTATTTGAAAATGTAACCATTTTCTTCCTCAAATGTAGCTCATGTTCTCCTGTTGTTCACATATTTTTTCAAAAATTACTTTTTCAGTGAATTGTGTTGGATTGTATTCCCAGTGCAGAGCTTGGAAAGGAGAGAGAAATACATATCATAGGCACAATGAATAGAAAACCCTTCTTTCAATGACCTTTGGCAATTCAATTTAATAAACACTTTTTGAAACTCTACTGCGTGCCAGGCCTTGTGCTGAATGAGGTAGGAGTCAAGCTCAAAGTCTAGCATAATCGGAAAAACACAATAAAACTTGGCCACTATTACTGAATGAATGAACCTAAAGGAGTAGGTAAATACTTAACTATACCTTCCAAAAAGCAGGCAGTATTTGTGTAATAAAATAGGTCTATAATTATGGATACAAGCTAGAAAGGCTGCCAGGGAAAGAAATATTTAAGGTGGAGCTTAAAAGTTCAAAGTAGTTTAAGGAAAAAGAGATTATGGTTTGTCACTATCAGAACAAGGAATGGAATACCCCAACTCTCTGAGTCTCTCCACCTCTCTTATCTGATTCTTTCTGCATGTTGACCTCATTGTCTCCTACTGCATGTGGGCTTTCCCTTTGTATTAGGGAACATGGTGCCTGGCAGCTTTGGGCCAAACATGAATCCAAATTAATGACTCAGAAGGAAAGAGTATCTCTTGCCCACCTTCAGTCTAGGTAGGACTCCAATTGGCCTCATTTGGGTTGCTTGCTCATTCTTGAATCAAATATTGTGGCCACAGGCATGATGGTTTGTCTGGCCTGGGTCCTGTAGTCAGAACTGGGGCACCACTGTGATTAGCAAGACTTTTAAATATACATCATTGCAGTAGGAAAGAAGCAGATTCTTCTAGGAAGAGAATTTCTGGGTATACCAAAAGAGTGAATTCTATTGCAGTCTAAAAAGACAGATGGGCCACCCTGAAACCAAGATGGAAAAAAGTGTCATTCCAAGCAGGAGAGTCTGAGCAAAGGCAAGAAGAAGGAAAAATCAACATGTGTTGAAGAAGTAGATTGTTTTGGTGGTACACAGTGATGAAGAATGGAAGATTGGTTGGGGTCAAACAGTGTGCATATTTAAAGACCTATAAAGAAGTTTCTGCCATATTCTCTAGGAAGACACAGGTTTTTAAGGTTTTGGGAATTAAATAATATATTTGACATTTTAGAAAAATAATTATATCATGGAAGCTATACAGAAGAGAGATGCTGGAGACATGGAGGTTGGGTAGGAAAGGTGGTGGACATGTTGCTTTTGTCTGAAAGCATCATTTCCTGATGAGAACTTCCTCTCCACTCTGTGGTGTCTTGGTGGGACGGTCAATCACAGTGTCTTACAGAACCACAGGTTGGGTCAGTGTTAATACTGCATCATCTGGGATACAAGCCTGGCTCATGAGTAAACACAGTGCTCAAGCACAGCCAGTCTGAGTTCTCTCCTCAGGTTTAACCCATGTGTCCTTTTGACAACATACTCTAAGGATGTAGGCTAAGAGTTCCCGGCAGTCATCCTGCTAGTACATAGAATCTGTGTAAAACAGAAGCCAACACATGCGAAAGATAGACATAAAAGGAAAATGTTCAGTGGAGGTTGTGTCCGCCCTGAATTGACAGTGTCAATATCATTCTTTTTTGTGTGTCTTTTAATTGCATTTATTTTACTCTACAGTTGAATAAAAAAGGCACCTGACATTTAAGATTTTATTTATTTATTTATTTTCAGAGAAAGGGGAAAGAAGGGAGAAAAAGAGGGAAACGTTGATGTGCAAGAGATATATTGGTCCACAACCCAAGCATGTACTTGACCAGGAATTGAATCAGCGATTCCATCAGTTCACAGGCCGGCACTCAATCCACTGAGCCACATCAGCCAGGGCAGTACCTGGCATTTACTGAATACCTATTTATTGATACCAGGCCTGGTGCTGGGTGCACATTACCATATTAAATCTTTACAATAACCTTGAAAAGTAGGTATCATGATTTTCCATTTTACAAAGGGAAAATCATAACTCAAATAATTCAAATAACTTCTAAAACTTTCATTAGCTATTAAATGAGTTGGAAGTGATATTTAAAGGTTTGATCAAGTTTAAAAGCAGATATTCCTTTCACTTGACCATGCCTATGCTGCAATGCTCCCGAACCATTAGAAAGCAATAATCTCTGTGAAAAGTAATTAAAGCCTGAACTGAGGCGGTAGCAGTGAGCATAGAAGGAAAAGCCACCCTCAAGAGATATTTAGGAGAGAGAAACAATTGTTCCCAACGACTTTTTTCAAAAAACTTGTGTTGAGGAACAGTAAGAAATCTAAGACTATTTTGAAATCAAGTTAACCTAAGTATATATAGGAAGAAAAAAAATGGCTGGAAGAGAAAAAATTGTGTTTTATTTAAAATGCTTGTTGACTTGCAACAAATATAGTAAAGTAGTATATTAGTTGCAGGTCAACTGTAATTGAAAAATAAAATTAAAATAAATAAAGGGCTTGTTGAATATTCAAGTGGAGCTGTCCAGTGAGTTAAGAACGTAATTCTGGTGATCTGGAGGAAGGTCACAGGAGATACCTAGGCTTGAGGCCACCATGGCTATCGCAGTGTTTACAGCCTCTGGAGTAAATGGAATTGTTCACAGACAGCCAGTGAAATGAGAAATTTAAAAAAAGGCCAAAAATTAACCTAGATTTGAAAACATCGTCACTTAAAAAGTAGGCCTTTCTTCATGCTCCCTGTCTCTGGAGTGCTTTTTTCCTTTTGTCTACCTTATGAATGAATACTCATCTGTCATAACATGACACGATCATGATATCTCCTCAAGGTTTTGTTGAATCTTCCATACTTCAACCTCTAATAGAACTGGAATGCTTCAGCCTTTGGGCCAGGTCCCTGCAACTTTATACAATAATATTTTTATTGCAGTTCTTATAATACTTACATTCCATAGAATTGGAGACAAAAGCACAGGCTTTAGATTTAGACAGACCTGGGCTGAATTTCCACTCTATGATTCAGTATTTGTTGTTTTTTTCTTTTTAAGTCTTTTTTATTGTTGTTCAAGTACAGTTGTCTACATTTCCCCCCGGATTCGCTCCCCCTCCACCAGCCATCCCCACCTCCCACCCTCAATCCTACCCCCTTTGGCTTTGTCCATTTGTGTGGCCTTTGGCAAATCATCTAACCTCTTTTGAGTCATGATTTTCTCCTATGTGAAAAAAAAGGATGAAAAATATCTCTCTCACAAGGTATTTTTGAGAATAAAGGAGAGATTTGTAAAGCTCTGGTACAGTGACTAGCACATAGAAAATACTAAACTAATCATAGATATTACTTGTTTATAGACCTATTTCTACTTTCCAGACTTCGTACTCATTTTTGCATCTCTGTCTCTGACAAAGTATCTGGCACCTGACAGCCACTCAGAAAATGTATGCTGAACTCACACATGAGTAGATAATAAGTCAGAGAAGTAAGAAAGTAATCGGGAGAGAACAGGGACACGGAGAGAAGGGAGGAGAGCACTTCAGGAGATGTGGAGTGGTGAATAGTCCCCAATGCTCTAGGGAGATCTAGTAAGACAAGGTTTGCAAATATGGCATGAGATTGGGCAGATAAGACTTTGCTTATTTTCATAATAACAATTCTAGTGAAATGCTGGTACTCACAGAAGATCACGGTGATTATTGCATGAATGAGATGGGGCAATATGAAGGCAGAAAGACTAGACAACATCTGCAAGAAGTTGACTGATAAAGGAAAAGAGAAAAAGGTGAAGGTAACTTGAAAGTGAAACAAGGAAAAGAACAGTTTTTTTACAACAGGAAAAAAAATGAAAAAACTATATAACCAAAAGGAGGACATGGTTGTGTCGGGAGGAATATTTGAGACTTGGAAATACACAAAACCATTACTGAATGTCCTATTGGGGCCTTCCAGGATGTGTCTGATTTTTTAGGGATGTGTATCTCTGATTGATTTTCTGTTGACCAAGCTATTTTACAGCTCTGTAGAGGTGGAAGTTTACTTGTAAAAAAAAACAACAAAACTGAATAGTAATGCAAATTATTCTTAGCAATAGCAATACAAAGAAATTTTGTCCAGTAGAGATATAATAGCTTTTGCCCTTTAGAAAAAATAACCCCAAGCATACCATTTTATTTCCCTAAAGGATATTAACTAATACAAAGTTTATTTCAGCATTCTTGACCACTTGAACATATCTCTGCTTTTCAAATTCTCCTTCGATATAATTATTTCAATAGCAGTTCTTCAATGAGTAATGAGCTGAATATACTTTTGCCATGTATTCATTTTATATTTGTATGAGAATCATTTTATGAAAGTATGAGATTCATATTTTTAACATTTTGAAAATTATAATTTAGCCGTGGAAGGGTGCTTTTGAAGGAAGGACAGAGAATAGATATCGAGCAGTCTGCTCAAGACCCTGGAAAAGAATTCAGTTAAGGAGTGGGTCTGGATGAAGCATTGCTTCTCTGGGAGGAAGGGAGGTAGGCAAAAAAGTCTCTTGTTTTTTTTTGATGGAAGTATGTAAGTGTAATATTTGATGATGCATTGGGTTATTCTCCACTGACTATACAAGGAAATGATGAGCTCATTTCATACTAGATCTCTGTCACCGTCCCCACCTTTGCTGGGCCATGATAAAGGCTGCATGTGTAGTTAGTGTGAAGAGACACTAAGCACTTGGTTATTATGGCAGGTATATCCACGTCCCCTTTCAAATGAATAACAAAGCAAAGGGTCACATTTGCCCTTAACTCTAATATCTGTTATGTATTTCTGATTTAAAGACATTATCTGAAACATTTCTGCTTTCTGGGAACACTTAAGCAGTTTTCTGGGAACACAGGAAACACTCAAAATATTGATATCAAGAAACACTCAAAACATTGAAATAAAGTATTAGTATAAAGTCAATTTGGCATTATTTATTAAGAGACTTCAAGATGTGAGTAACTTTCAATTTAGCAATTTCACTTCTAGGAATTTATCCTAAGAAAACAATCAAAAGTTAATATCATATTTTAAAATGTTTGTTGCCACAATGTTTGTTATAATGAAAAATAAAAATAATCTTAATGTTCCTCAATAGGGAACTAGTTCAGTAAACTGCGGTACAGTGGACGTATCCTTTCAGTGCAATCATGTTTTTAAAGATTAATGATGATGTAGGGCAATGTATAAAACATAACATTAAATTAAAAATCAGGGCACAATTGCACATACAATATGAAAACAATTTTGTGAAATGTATGCATAAAAAGATTGGAAGAAAATACAAATATTCTATGCTATCAAAATTCAGTTCCTGAATTCAAACAATATGCATTCAGACAGATATATCTACATATTAAAATAGGAAGAGTAGCTGTCTCTAAGTGAGAGATGACATTATTTTCTTCTACTTTTTCAGGTTACACACATTTGCTAAATTAAAATGCTTCATTTATAGTTAAAAAGTTAGATACTTACTTTTATCATAAAAGTAATTCTGTTCTTATAATGAAATGAATTTTCCTTTTAATCTCAGCTCTATGTCATTTCAAATCTCTGTTAAGGAACTTTTTGTGCTTTGCTGTGAGGCGGTTAGAGAAATAACCTAGACCAAATATAACTAAGTGAAGTAACCTGCCAGTGCCCCACCCGTGGGAGTCATCTAGAGCCTTCTCTCTTCTCAGACCACACAAGTCATCCATCACTAAGAACTGTGTAAGTGGCCTCCTTGACACGCTCCAAACTGTCCACTTCTTTTCATCGCCACCTCTACTATCTTCAGTTCACCACCACCTTTCTCTTGGGTCATGTTACAGCTTTTTAACTTGACTATGAACTTTCAGCCTTGCTCCCTCCCCTTCAGTCCATATAGCAAGCCTAAAGTACAAATCTGACAAGGTAAAATTCTTCAGAGGCATCCCAGACCCACTGTTTAATGGATAAAGTCTCAACTCCAGAGCACAGCTAATGACCCTCATCTTTTGGCGCCTACTCACTTCTCCAGCCCTTTCTCTTCTAACCTGTCCTACTCTATGCCCCAGCATGTGAAAACACCAGCACCAGAGCCCCTAGAGCACGCTGTGTTCTCACTCACCTCCTGGTCTTTGTGCATTCCAGTCCCTATGTCCACAATGCTTTTCCTTTTCTAAAAAAATATATTTTATTGATTATGCTAATACAGTTGTCCCAGTTTTTCCCCCTTTATCTCCCTCCACCCAGTACCCCCCTTCCCTCTAGCATTCCCCCCACTTAGTTCATGTCGATGGGTTGGACATATAGGTTCTTTGGCTCCTCCATTTCCTATACCATTCTTAACATTTCCCTTCTTCTTTGTTCCTACCAACTATGCTTCTTAATCCCTGCACCTTTTCCCCCATTCTCTCCCTTCCACATCCCAGCTGATAACCCTCCAAATACAGGAGTTCATCATCACCAAGCCATTATTACATGAAATGTTAAAGGGACTTATTTAAGAAAAAGAAGATCAAAACTATGAATATTAAAATGGTAACAAATTCACAACTATCAACAACTGAATCTAAAAAAAAAACAACCTAGCAAACAACCAGAACAGGAACAGAATCATAGATAGAATGTTTTTTCTATCTCCCTTTCCCGTTGTGCCAAACAATAGTTGATGTCCTGTTATCCTTCAGGTCTTAGCTGACATAGCTCTTTCTGCAGAAGCCTTTTCTTGACCTCTTGTCATTGTAATATACCCTTCCACTTGCTTCTATGGCATCCTATCATACATATTTATTGTATATTACGGTATCAGAAAGTATGATGTGACAAGATATGGTATGAAATAATAGTGTAGTGTGTTTTACTGTAACTACTTATTTTTTCTTATGTTTTTTTACTTGTTTAGATTTATTTGTTGGTTGGTTAATTCTCCTTAACTAGACTGTAAGCTCCTTGAAGAGAAGCGCATTATCTTCCTTCTACAGTCTCAATGCTTAGTGTGGTGTCTGATGTGTGGTAGGCATTCAGTCATTTCATAGAACGATTAAGTGGACGAATGAGTGAAAACATTCCAAAGCCAGATAAAAGTGCCTCTTGGGCTACCCACTAGACCCTGGGTTAGCAGAGGTGCCGAACAGCCACTCTTCCACCGTCAGCATGCTTGTACTTGTACCAAATAAAACTAATGGATATACAAGTACAAAGATATCATAAGGTTGGGACCTCTGAGTCTAACAAACAAAAAGCCGATTCTGCGTCTGCAGCTTGCTGTAGACACATCTGGCTTACTTTAGCTCACAATGGAGTAATATGAATTGTGCTAAAAAGCACTATTTGTGCAAATGCAAATAATATTCCATCTGCTCAGGATTTTTTTTCTTATATAGCTTTTGTTCCAGTGTGGTAAAAGCCTACTTCTTTACCCTGAAGTGCTCCTGCTGATGAAGAGTGAAGTACATGACAATGAACTAAAATCCATTATCAAACAAATACAGTGTGCTTTTCAGCAAGTCATCACAGGGAATGTTGTCTTTTTCTCCGGCATTAAGTTGAAAGCGATTTGTGCTCATGCAAATAAGACAAAGTAGTGGGGTTTTAAAAATCGTATATATGAGACAGACATATATACATATATACATAATATACTGTAGTTTGCTTTGTAAATCTTCCATTTTTATCTCTCTCTTGATGGAGGAGAGCAGCAGAGAAGCATTTTGGCAGCCTTCATTAGGTTTCCTTATGGGTTGAGTCGTGATAAGTTCTCAACAGAAAAATTTGAGCTCTGCCTTATGCTGTCTTGAATAACTTACTTGGGAATTGGGAGAAATGCCTTCCCAGCTCCTAAGAAGAGGGCAAGTTGGAAGGAAACTTAACCCCTGTGCTGCTGAACCAAAGTACATTTCAAGAGATCCAACTTCAGGATCCGCTGATGATGACAGTCAAAGGTAAATCATCCAAGTTCAATCTTAAACATTTCTAAGTGCTCATACATTCCTTTCAGTGCCTTGGGTCTTAATCTGGGGGCTTTGTAAAAAGTATACTCTCCCTAAAATTAATAGCCCGTTTCTTTATTTTCAGGAAGAACATAGATAGGAGTGACAATTATACTACTACCACCAGACATGGATAACCCATCCAGAGAACAGCTGGATTTGAGAAAATGTATTCAGTCTTTTCATAGTCTACTTCACCCTCAGCTTTGCCTTTTGTTTCATCTCCTTGTCCCCTACTCGTAAGATCTATG
>VMDR010020709.1:0-17359 GCA_007922815.1 Macrotus californicus | reverse complement strand
ATACATGTTTTACTTTTTAACATTTCCATTGCCGGTGCACAAGCATTCCAATTTCTCCTCATCTTCACCAACATTTGCTATTTTCTGTTTTGTTTTTAAGTAGTGACCATCCTAACCAACATCAGATGATACATCATTGTGCATTTGATTTGCATTTCCCTGGTTATTAGTGATATTGAATATATTTTTGTGTGCTTATTGACCATTTGTATATCTCCTTTGGAGAAATGTCTATTCAAGTCTTTTGTGCCTTTTTTAATTTGTTGTTGTTGAGTTGTAGGAGTTTTTTATATATTCTATTATTTCCTTATCAAATACATGGTTTTCAAATATTTTCTCCCATTCCATAGGTTGTCTTTCATTATGTTGATTGTTTCCTTTGCTGGGAATAAGCTTTTTAGTTTTAATGCAGTTCAATTGGTCTGTTCTTGCTTTTTGTTGCCTGTGCTTTTGGTGTCATAGTTAAGAAATCACTGCCTGGACCAATGTTATGAAGATTTTCTCCTGTGTTTTCTTCTAGCATGATCTAGTTTAAGTCATCCCACAAGTTTCGATACCTAGCTTTTTATTGTCTTTCAATCAAAATAGTTTCTAATTTAAATGGTGATATCTTGGACCGTAAGTACTTTCAAAGTCAATGTCTCAGTTACAGAACAGCTGGGGATATTGCAATTGAGTCTCATCAAAAAATGTGAGTTTTAGCAATATCTCCTCTCCCTTTTAGCAGGGTCTAGATTTAATTTTGGTCTCCTTAGCTTTGTAAAGCTACCAAAGTATTGCACAGAATCTTTGCTTCTCAATTGCCTCTCCAGGAACCAGCCGATCTCCTTAGAAGAAGAGTCCCTCAGCACCACTTTAGCTCTTTGCTACTATTTTAGCTCTCAAATGTCTACAAGCTGCTATTTTTATTTTTTAAAATATTTTGATCAGATAATCTAGTTGCTCTCAGTGGATAGACTAATCCAAACTAATTACTCTGCCATTTCCAGAAAGAGAAATCCCTAGGTGAGAAAGAGAGAGACAGAGACAGAGAGAGATACCTAGTATGCAAGTTAAGTATTTTGTTATTTGGAATATTATGTGTTTGCCCTCTCCTTCATTGTAGTAGTAAAGTCTGCTGTACCCATGAATGGTGTGGTGTGGGTGTGTAAGGAGGAAGACATTGTAAATTGACAAAAGGATTAAATTTCCTATCTGGGTCATCATGGTGCAGTATGAGACAATAGGAGCCCAGGACATGAAAGAGGTCCTGAGAACTCACAGTAATCTTGCAGAGGGCTTTAGACATCCTTAGCACAGTCTTTCTTAAACACTGAAGGCTGCAGGGACCTCTGGATGGCAATAGGGTTGAAATACAAAGAACTATACAAGTGTCATGCTACTCAGTTCCTTACCTATTCTTTATCCATGCCTTTTTTTATTCCTTTGTTTAAAGTTCATGCTAATTTTACATTGTGCTGCAAGCACAATCCTAAGAGCAAGGTGGAGCTAAAGGTAACACAGGTAACTGAGAGACTACAAATTGCATCATTGAAAATGTAAGGAAGATGTTTCTATGTCTGTTTCTATCGGAGTTTTTCTTTTTACTTATTTATTGATTTTAGAGAGGGAGGGAGGAAGGGAGGCAGCAAGAGATATTGATTTGTTGTTCCACTTATTGATGCACTCATTGGTTGCTCTATCAGTTTTATAAGCCAACTTATTTTAGCATGTAATAATAAAGTCTTCTTATGGCTTGGAAAACACTTTATTACTAAATTCCTTCAGGAAAAATACCTTGATTCTTTCTACTTTTATATATGTTAGTCCTGAGCAACTTTCCTCATTGCACTATCTATATTACTCAATTTTTATACCTTGAGACTTCTTAGAAACATAACCCATAGCAGAACGCACGGTATACTACAGCAGTGCAGATTGTGTTGGAGGTCATGGGACAACTATTGAACCCTCTAGACACTGTCTGAACATGGACAGAAGGTGTCCATAATAGGCTTAAAAATGCTTTAACACTTCCAGTGACTTGACCAGAGAAATAAAGAATTGACATTCATATCCCTGAAAAAAATAAAACTTTCACAAAACTCAATGAGCCCCACGTAAGAACAAAATTTAGAAGATGCTCATCCAAACACACTCACTCTTTTTTCTCTACAAGAAAAAAAACCCATCAATAAATTTATCTTTGTAATAAAATTGTTCTGCTAACATGATGTTTATCACTAAAATTAAATTCAGTGTTTATCCATTGTGTTCCAGGAAATACAAGCTCCAGCTGATGGTTATGGGATTCTCATAAAGGCATAGTAATTGCACTTACCAATAAAGACATGCTCTGAAAAATGCATTGTCAGGTGATTTAATGATTGCGCAAGCATCATCAGTGTGCTTACACAAAGCTAGACGGGATAGCCTACTATTCACTTATGCTAGATGGTCCACCACCATTGTATATATGGTCCATCACTGACTAAAACATTGTTAAGTGGTGTGTGACTGTGTTTTCTATAGTAATCAGTTTGGGCAGTTGTGCATAGTACACCTGACTCCTGAAACTCACAACGTATATCTTAAAAGCTCTGGGAATTACTACAGTAAAGATACATGCTTAACTCAGCATTTTAAAAGGCAATTTTGGCCACCACATCATGGAACACTTCTAACATTTTATTGAATTGTTCAGCAGAAATAGTAATTTAATATCAGAAAACATTTCCAAACCCAAAATAGGCTAAGAAGAGAGTAGACTCGGCATTATTTTTCTAGGAATTTTGGGGTCTGACAGAGAAGTCAGGGGATGTGCTCACTACCCTCTTCTCTCTCATGCCATTCCATCTCCCACAGCATTTTTATATTCAGGAAATCAGATGGAGAATGAACCCTGTCTGTTATGTGGGTATTAGAAATCACAGGTGCTGATTTCGTCACTGATAATTGTAAAACCTTGAGAAATTTAAAACCTCTGAGCTTCTGTTACTTTATCTATGTGAAAGGGTTAACCCATGCTTTTTTATTCAGTATCAACAAACAGTAAAAGCCAATTATCAGGAAACTCACATTCTAGGATGGAGGAAAATAGAAATTCTCTGAGAAGATGACATTTAAACTGAAATTTGAACTATAGGCAGGCAGATCTTTGGGATGAGAATCTCAGACAAAGCAATGAAGCATCCTAACGGTGCTCAGTACAATGGAGAGGGAAAGTGATAAAAGATCAGCCTGGAAAAGGAGGCAGAAACTAGATCAAATTGCACACCACACTATTTGAGTTTTATTTCAAGAACAATGAAAAGTCACTGGATGTTCCAAATATGGAAGTAACAGGATCTACCCAATGTATGTCACAGAGCAGCTGTAGAGATCCAATGAAGCACTGTATATGAATCAGTCAGGGTCCCAGCAGGACATCCTTGGGCAGGTCATTTGAGGAGAATTTTTAAAAGAGACTATTTGCCATGAGTAGGTTTTAGGAAGCAAACCAAAAATAGTTTGGTGCCCATGGGCTAGCAAACACATTACTCCTAGGCCTGAAGGCAGTGGCTCTCCAAACCCGGAGCAGGTAGTTATGTGGAGAATGCTAAATGCAAAGGTCTGCAGCCTCCAGGAACTAAACACAGCCAACCTGCAGCTCTTCAAAAGGAAGGAACCTCAACTTCACTCTCCTCTGCCTCCCACTAGCCAACTCTTTTTTCCTCCAGCTTCCATTTCTGTCCTGCGCCTAGTTGAAAAATTATGTCCCCAGTGAGCTACCATACCAACAAGGGCAATTCAGTCATGTCACTTCTTGCACCCTAAAGTGTTAAGCAGCAGCTGTGCTCTTTTTAAAGGAGTGAAAGGAAACATGGGGAAAAAGAAACAATTATCATAAGACGAAGCTGTTCTGTTACCGGCCTCTGCTTCTGTAACAGGTCACTAAGCCTAAACTCTTAACCTTAGTGACTTATTTCCAATGCTCCTGCCATGTTTTCCTTATTCTCTCAAAGCACCCTGGTTGGATGGGTTCTTAACCTTGTTGCCCTAGTCAAAGCTTCAGTCCTGTGTGAGCTGAGTCCTTTGGTGGCTCTACCTTTATTGACTTGCTACAGTTCCTACTGCTAGGATCCTATAGGGTAATGGACTCCTAAGTAGCTAAGAGCACCCCTTGGGTTCCAGAGATAGTCCTCCTGCCCACTGGACAGCAATAGCTCAATTTCCCCTTGGTAATCAGAATTATCACCCCAGCCAGTACGATAACTTCTCTATCTGTGCTTCAGGAACCTAAAATGGCCAGTGGGCAGTCTCCACTTCTAATTCAATGGAACTACTATTGCATTCCTAAAGGATGGATTCCCTCCACCAGGACTATAAGCCCACTGAGACCAAGTTTACGTGGATGGAAAGAAAATAATTTCTCAAAATATATGTTTGGTATAAAAGTTTGAAAGTCCATTTTCACCACCAGCCCTTGGCTCTTGGACATGTGTTTCCCAGTACTGGGGAAGGTGGTAGCTTTTATTGGCCATGGGCTAAAGGCATATACTGCATCCTGTAACAGCACCCTGTCCTCATAGGATTTGTCTTCAGATGGTGCCACAAGTGAGCCTTCAGATACCATTCAAGAGTTCTAGGAAACTGACCTGAGCATCATGAATAGTGGCATATTGGGAACTCAGCAATGGGTGGCCTCTGCTATGGGCAGATTGAACACACAGTGATGGTGTAGACAAATTAGCGTTGGTGAGAGTGTGCCCATGTTGGTGAGCCTTAAACATAGCCTCCATTCCGCCATCATACCTACTTTATATACCTCCATTGGCCAATCATATGAATGGTTAGGGAAACAGGCTGACTGACATCCCTAGGAGAGGTGATCTTATCCATTCAATTATTAAAAGCACTTTTCCCTACTGGCATACCCTCTAGTGGATGTTTATATGGAATACCTATTCTCCCACCTGTGCTCATGCTGAGAGTCCCATTCACCTACCTCTCCCCCAGACCTTCTCACCAATCTCACCACTTTGTTTGTTCCAAAACCTTAACTGCTGCTCTATCCCATTTATGGAAAGCCATACTTCACGCTATAGTCTCCTTTCCCGTTAAGTGGACCACCAGGTGATTGCCCAAAGTTCTGCCCATGAGAAAATTTTCTTTCATTTTGGCGCCACCCCTAAATGAGGCTGTAATTCAGTAGCTATCCATTTCTGTTAGATGCCCACATGCTATCCATTCATAAGCCACGTCTATTCTTTTGCCTCCTCTTTCACCCTGGTCATAGAGAATTCCCCAGGAGACTACAGGTGTAGTCTGAAGCAAAGGCCGGGAAGCAGTAGGAGAAGCTGCCATCAGAATCCATGTTGTTTATTTGTGCCTTCCGACTTTTCTTGGATACATCTCATATACCATTTCCATTTTACACTGGAATGGTAAGTATATGCCTAAACTCGTGGTGCAAGGGATTATATAACATCCAGTTCATAACGAGCAGTTAGGGACACATATTCACTTACATTCAAAGGCCTGGTGTTCGGTCTTTGCCAGGCCCGGTAGCAAGCTAAAAGGTATTTTTCAAGAGGAGAATAGCTGTTAGAAGTGGCCAAGTTTTCTAAACACCCAAAGGTCTGCACTGTGAGCTTGCCAGAAGTTCTGCACAACCTCTCTGTCTGAAACAAATGTGTGACACCTTTGGGTCTAACAGGTCACGAGCATGAGCAGCATAGACTTGCTGAAAAGCCTTGGTTGTTTTTCTTGGACTAGCATTTCTATATGTGGTATATGCAGCCTCCCAGATCCGAAGAGGCTTGCAAAATATTGTGCCTCCTTTGTAGTGCACCATGCAAGGTGCAGAAACTTACATCTCAATTTAGAAGGCCTCTTCCTAATATAAGCAAGATGGCTGGATACCTAGAAACTTTGCCTATGTGATAGGTCTTTGAAATCGGCAGGATTTTTCACTTACCACCTGGCACATGTGGGTCTGATGAAGGCATGTAAGGGCTTGATAGTTCCTGCTCACTAGGTCCCATTAGCATAACTTCATCAAAGGAATGCACTAGCATAATGTGCTGTAGCGTACCACGATGACTAATTGTCCTCAAAACTGCATTATAACAGAGATTAAGTGAGTTGACATTGATCGTTCTTAGGCAAGTCAATAATCTGCTCTCCCTGCCACTTGAAAGCAAACTATATCGTATTAATTTAGCTCATAGAGATGTCAAAAAGCATTACTAGCTCAATAGCTCTACTCCAGGCCAGAGGCTATGTTTATATGCTACTCTGGTGAAGATGCCACAGTCAGAATTGTAACTGCAACTGCATTATCATATTATTATGTCTGTGATCATCTACAGCTAGTGATAAATAGTAAAATAAAATAAAATCTTAATGAATTTCCCCTACTGCTAAATGAACTCAACAGCAAAAGACTGAAAAGGTCATTTTCTCAAAAAGAAATTGTACCTAGACTCTCTTTTCTGAATTCTGGGCTCTCTTGCCCAGGGAAGTGTTAATATTTTGTGGGATTTGGGGCTAGAATAAGAAAGTAAGTTGTCCAATTAGTAGTTGGTGGGAGATCTTAGGCTTTGAGGTTAAAGGGAGGTACGATGGTCTGACTCCAGGACAGTTGGATTCCTTGAGTTTAAAAGGATGGTTAGGTGGCAATTTCCATAAGAAGCAGCACTCAGTATCCTATCCAGTATCCTATCCACCCTTAGGAATAGCCAGACCCAGACTTCTGAGCAAAGCGGCAGTATGAATCAGACTCAAGCCACTAAGCACCACCACCTCATGCAGTGAAGACAGATAGCCAAGCTTGGCCAAGAGAAGCCAGTGGAGTTACCCATTTGAGAATGCCCGTAAGAACTTGGACAAGTATTTCAGTGGTGACTAGAATGGACCCAAACCAGAGGCTGATTCTTATGCAGTCCCACGAGAGAAAGAAAGAAATGTCCATGAAAAATTATTAGATTAGGCTACCTGCAGGCTGAGACAAATTACATTTATTCAGTAAGATTCTTAAAGATATTTTTATTCTGGTGTATATGCATAAAGCATGCCAAAGCCTGGGTATAGAAGCACCCAGCATGCTGAGACCTAGCTCTATTCTAACGTGAGCGCAAACCTGTGGAGGCTAATGTGGAAGTGAACTTAAACACAGAAACTGCCCCTCATTTTCTTCTCTGCAGGTCTGTCATTCTTGCTTTCCGACTGCTTCCCCTCAAGTCTGTTCAGAATAGTCTTAACGGTCATATCAACGCAATATGATTAACAATCACACCACCTTTTAAGCATTGTTGGAAAGGCCCCACTGTCAGAAGACTGTCTTTGAAGAAGTTGCTGCCTGACTCTTCATATCCTTCTGATAGAAAGTCAGTAAGATCTTATTTTAACAAGAACTAAAACTGAAATTTTTTGTGGAATGTTTTCACAAGGAATATTTTTTTCGATCACCCTTGCTATAAAAATAGTGCTGCTCACTTCATCGGTCCTTAATTAAATGCAGACTTTTCAAAGCACTTACAAAAGTAGGATAATTTGCCCAAGGTCTGTGGCTTTCTACGTTATTCTAGCCTTGGCACAAAGCAAGCATTCTCTGCTTGCCTCTTCTCAGTTTGTATAACGGCTAAAAAACTCTCAAGAAAGTTTTCTACAGCCTGAAGTTGCAAGTTATGTTTTATTGGATTTTTTAAAATAATCTTAAAAACACTGAAACATTACATCTTCTTGACAAAGTTAATGGTTCCATTAGCAAAACAAACAGAAATTTATTTAACTCAATAAATGTTACATTTGAAATCTATCTACCTGTCCACACTATCTTCTTAGAGGCTGAAATAATACAAATCCACCGTGAATTTTTCTTGTTCCAGACAAATGAGTACTTAACATATGCATATTAAAAAATGTAGAATTTTCCAAAAAATAATTCTATAAAAAGTGTTTTATTTAAATTGTACTGCAAGACACTCATGACAATCCAAGAACACTTTCATCACTGCCACAAACTACTCATATTCAAGATCCACGGCCTTCTACAAAAAATTGAGAACCTGGCTTCGACGTCACTACACGGCACAGACGGGGATACTCAGAGGTTTAAAAGAAAAAGGGGAGACTGGAAATGCCAAAATAGCCTCTCTAAACACAGTCTATAATTTCCTACCACTTGTTTCCACTTTTCCACTTGTGGCCTAATAATGGATGCAACGGGGACCGGATACATCAGTCACCAAAATGACAGGTGAAGGGTTTTCCATCAACATGAGCTCATACGTCATACAGCAGGAGCTCACCACATTCTAGGTCTACGATTTTTAAAAAAATTACTTTAAACTATTATAATATTGTACTCTGGTGACTTCTGTTGATCATAAACATTTGCGAGTCCTGGAAGTAATGCTATCTAGGGTATTTTCCAGAAAAGCTAGAGGTGCAGTACTGTGTACTTCTAACACATGTTGGTTTCTTAATACATTTACAGCTTTTGCAAGAAGTAAATAGTCCAGGCTGGCCCGCTGGGACACCAAAGCATTAAAGCTGCCCATAAGCAGGTCTATAGAAGGTTATTTCTCCCAGAATCCATACTTAATGTTTAAACATTTTCTTTCTTTCCTCCAGCCAAAAGTTGAAAGACTTTATAAGCCCTTAGGTGTTGCAAATGGAAAAATACCATTAAAAACAGCACAATGTGGGGAAAAAAAGCACAATGGAAAGCATTGGCAGAGGAGCTTTTGAATCTGCTACTAATAAGGAAAGTGAGTGAACAAAGGTAAAACACACCTGGTAGGGTTCTTCTATAATTGCTTTAATTAAATATTGTCCTAAATGAACATTAAATTAGTGAAACCTGTTAGAATCAGCACTAGACACATCACCCTTGGCTCTTCCTCCAAGAAATGAGATCCTCAAAGTTTACTTTGGTGCTAACAATATAAAATGTACCTTAGGTAGATGGATACAAGATACTTCCTGCTTCTTGATGTTTATCTTTTCTGTAGCACTGCTGTTTACAAGTACAGTGTGTTGCAGGTTTTGGACAGTTTCTTTGCAAAGGAATAAGACCTTCATGATGATGGTGGTGGTTTTTTAGGGAAAGGTTCTGTTTTCTTCCCATGAATAGCAATGTTGATTCAAGACCCACAATAACTCCATGTTAGCAAATATTTTATGATTTAAATGAAAGCACACAGGTTTATTTCTTTTGAATTGATGTAATTCTCTGAAGTTAATTTAAAAAAATTTTAACTTTAGTTTCTCAATTTCATCACACCTACACCCTGCTGTGGTGTCTCTCATAACTTTCTACAACCCCTTATCCCTCCAAAAGGGATTGTGCAGGCCAGCAGTAGCTGCACCAGGGAATGCTAACTTGCTCACTCTCGCTCTCCATCTGTAGCCACATCAGTCTCATTAAGTTTCTGATTCCTGTTGTAATTAGATAAATAAGAAATGCAATCAAACTTGACAGTGTGTCTGTGTGGCATCAGAAAGAGGGTATGAAAGGAAGGTGTTTCCTTCCTACCAGTTTGTGACCAACCTGAAAAGTGTCCATTTTTTGGCTGATTGGTTGGATTACTTGTTTTCCTAACAAAGACTTTCTAAAAGGAAAATAAAATATTTCTCCAAAGTCAAATAATATTATGGGTTGGGCACGCCTTGTCTGTGTAGGCAATCTACTTGAGTGGGAGCAGCATTCCTTTGAGGAAGGGCTCTGTTACTCTCTCAGAATCAAGCCGGTGTGGTTCTGAGAACAGAAACATATGATCTGTCCTAGTTCAATATTGGCAAAGCAAGTCAGCATAAAATCAAAATATAGCCACTTACTATGTGCTTCTCATTTAATATAACCAATTTAATCAAGCCAATAGCAGAAGAAAGTACATGTGAAACCAAAAATCAGTACTTGAGCAATTTCATAGAACAGGAAGTGTAAGCTCTGGGACAATATGTCAGACTAAAGGCATATCTTTTGTCTCTTTCCAAAGTCACTCACACAACCAAAGAAGAATATCATAGCTTATAAATCCAGAGAGGAAAAATAGAAAAGGAAAAACAGTGGACCAAAGATGTTCCAGGACTGGAAGCTGGGAAGTGAAAGGAATGGTAGTAACTGAGGTGGCTGATAGAGGAGGGGCAACCCCTGGGCACGGAGGAGGGTACATGATACTCCTGCAGAAGATTAACAGGGCTCAGGAGTTAAAGGGTTAGGTATTTTCTGATGGTGGAATTGAGGTGTGAGGCTGATTCCAAAAGACCAATTGAAAGCCTATATTGAAAAGACTGGCTTATTTCCTCCACTTTGTTGATCAGGGCGACTAATCCTCCTTAACCCTACTGCCTACATCGGCACTGTGCAGACAGAGTAAAGGTGTGGTCCCTGGCAGCGTTCAATCAGAGAGGCCCCAGATTTGGAAACCCTGGCTGGAATGCCGATGGAGAAATGAGGGGCTAAACGTGAGGTTAAGTGAAGTTTACACTGGAGAACAGCAGAACTTTATTGCCTTCTCCTCTTCCCAGGCCCTGACTTCAAATGCTGGGAGGCAGAAATGTGTTTACCTGTAGGAGACTGCAGGACCCATCTCTAGATAAATTAACTGGCCATAAAGAGAAGAGCTGGAGACGTAGACACTGAAGAGTGTCCCACTGGAGGCTTGGGGGGAAGGCAGCACAACCCTGAGAAAATCTACAGTAGTAACATCCATTAGAAAACAAGCGCCCCCCCCCGCCAGATGCAGAATGTCCAATCAGAGAAGCAGTGGAGGTCCTGTTTAAGAACTCTGGAGACAACTATCTGGATTCAACAGTCTTTATCCCCCCCCCCATTTGACTTTGGGCTATTACTTAACTTCCCTGTGCCTCTGCTTCTGTATATGTGAATTGGGACAATAATGGTTTCTTCCTCGTGGTTATTGTTGTTGAGATCTGTATGAATTCGCTAGTGGTGCTCACTGGGTAGCTTAAACAACAGAAATTCATTGTCTCACAGTTTTAAAAGCCAGAAGTTCAAGGTCAAGGTGACAGCAGGATTGATTTCCTCTGAGCCCTCTCTCCTTTGCTTGTAGATGACCACCTTCTGTCTGTGTCCTCACAGGGTCTTAACCTCTGTGTGTGCCTGTGTCCTAATCTTTCCTTATAAGGACATCAATCATATTGGATTAGGGGCCACCATATGCCCTCATTTGAACTTAATTGCCTTTTTAAAACCCTTATCTCCAAATATAGTCACTTTCTAAGGTACTAGAAGTTAAAACTCCAACATATGAATTTTGAAGGGACGCAATTCAGCCCACAACAAGACTAAATGTGTTAATTATGCAAACAGTTTAGGACAATGTCTGATACATAATAAGTGCTGTCCAAAATCCTTGTGGTGCCTCACTCTTAAATGGGAACTAATGGCCAAAAATAACCAAAGGGTGTGAGTGAAGCCTCCAACTTGAAAGGTTAAGACCAAAAATAATTTTTTAAATGAAAGAATATACATTAAACCAAGACAATTCAGGGAGCAGAAGAAAAGGTCAACTATAATTATAATTAACATCATTATAAGAATATCTGAATGTATTGAGATTAATGAGAAAAGACTAGAATAAATCAATGGACAAAATAGGAGAAAGAGTAAGAAAATTAGAATATCATTGCCCTGGCTGGTGTGGCTCAGTGGATTGAGTGCCAGCTTGTGAACCAAAGAGTCACCAGTTCAATTCCCAGTCAGGGGTACATGCCTGGGTTGTAGGCCAGGTCCCCAGTTGGGGGCATGCAAGAGGCAACCACACATTGATGTTTCTCTCCTTCTCTTTTTCCCTCCCTTCCCCTCTCTAAAAATAAATAAATAATCTTTTAAAAAAAGAATATTAGACAAAGAGATGAAGATGTCTGTGCAAGAAGTTTTGGAAAAAGGACTCTTGGGATCACCATTTTCGAGGGGAATGAAGAAAGCAGGGATGGTTAGGGGGAGAAATTTAACTTCAATAAGTGCAGAGTTGAGGAGAGAGGCACAATAGCACAGTATTATGTAACAATCCACCAACAACTAGAATACATGTAAATAACATAAGAGAGGGACAATTGAAAATGAAGAATTTTGAGCATTTATTATCTTTGTTTTTAATATAGTTTATTTAATTCTAAGTTTACATAATTTTATTTTTAATAATAGTTATTAAACCAGTTTTCAAAATTCCTGGAAATTTAACAATCAGCTCTCATGAACCAGTAGGAGTCAGCTTCAGCACACCACCGTTCATATAGCATCCTGAATTTATATTATAACAGCACCTACTATGATTGGTTTGAATGGTTTGTTTAAATGTCTTCCCTGATAGTCTTTATACCTGATGAAGACAAAGACTCCTTCTACCTTTCCTAGTGAGCTATCTCCATGCCTGCAACATAGTGCTCCAGGAATGTGTGTTATATGAACAAATGAAATGGAGAAATGAATGGCATAGGTATCAGGGCTGGGTCACTTTCAGCCCAGCTGCCATCACTCTGTGATATGCATCCCATTTCGAAGTATCGCTTAAGCATCACTTTCAATGAGTTGAGAAAGCTATAGCATAATAGAATATAAGTAAAGATATCATGGTCAGAATACACACAGATTCACCCATTCATTCAACAGAAAAATACTGAGCACCTACCATCTTCCCGGCATTGTGTCAGGCAGTGGTGATAAAGGAGTGAACCAAAGGGAAAATGCCCTATTCTCCTAGACCTTACGTTCTGGTGAGGGAAACAGACAACCACAAATTCTTTAATTAATGTATAACACAATGTCAACTGAAACAGAACAGGGGGAAAGAGGATGAAGCGCAATAAGCGCTGGGGCGATCAGGAAAGCCCTTTAGAGGAAGCAACATCTCTCGGGGATACATGAGTGAAGGCACTAACCAATATCTGCGGCAATATTCCAGGCAGAACAAACTATGGATGCAAGGATGCTATGCAGGTTTAGGCAGAGAATGTTGAAGAGATGGCCAAAAATTGAATATGCTAATATGCCTGGAGTGGAGTGAGTCAGGGGAGAGTGTAGATAAGAAAGTAATAGCAGATAATGTATTCACATTAAGGTCAAGGAAAGGATTTAGTATTATATTGCACAGCTGAGGCTGTTACATTATTAGGAGTGTGTGTGTGTGTGTGTGTGTGTGTGTGTGTGTGTGTGTGTGAAAGAGAGAGAGAACCAAATAATATCATCAGGTAGTTAACTTGGATACCTATAACAATTATTTCTTATAGAGAGGTAGATCCAAAAGTTCCACTCGTAGTGACACTTTTACTGGGCCTTAATGCTACATGCTGAGAAAGACACAAAGGACAATCGAAGGTTTTGTTTCTGAACCACCCTTCACCCCATCTGTTTATTTCCTTTGGCCCCTAAAGCCATATTGTTTTATTCTCTTAACTCTCCTACTGGGCCTTTCATCTTGCTTTACCTTTTGAACCATCTCTTGGTTCATGAATATTGTTTTTCCTCCCCAGAACTTTCACTAACTTGTTGCTTCTGGGAACGATGTCTCAAAAATTGACTCTCCTTTGACGCTGACCCAGGACTCCTTTCTTTCTGTGCCTCCCACCAACAGCTGTGCACCCTCTCCTAAATGACATGATTCACTTCTCTGCTCGCCTCAACAAGACATTTTCAACACGTAAACTGACGTCAACCAGGATCAAAAGGAAAAATGCAAAACTAATCAGAGTAATTTTAGAGGATTGTGAGATTAGCGATAATATCCCCCCCTCCCCCCCCCTATTCTTTATTTTTTAGAAAGGAAGAAGAGGAACATAAATAGGAATAGACCTGGCAGTGCCTAAATATCTTAAGACAGGAAGAAGGCTGAGAATTCCAAACTCTTGTGAGAGTTTAAAAAGCAGAAATTTCATATCTGCCACTCTGTGCAGTGAAAAGAGCAGGGACGGTAGGACCTGCCAGACATAGGTAAAATTCATATTCTGTCAATAAGTAGCATGAGACTAAGACCTTGACAGAGAGGTCAAGGTCAGAGACCTCTATATATGTCAAAAAATGCCTACCTTGCAGGAATGTCCTTGAATAAGTAAGGCCTGGGAAAAAAAATTGAGAGGGAAATGTTTGGGTGGGTTGCTAAGCAATACCATAGATGTTCATAATGAATGCTTGAGAGAGTAAGTGCTGAGTGTGCCCTTGAATTGAAAAGAAGCCCCCAAAAGAATTGAAGGAGGGGCTGTGAGGATGGGAGAGATTGGGGAAAGAGAGGCATGGAGAGTCAGGTACATTCTTTTGGCTTATTAATGTAAGACAAAAGTTATGCACTGGATAACTTTTGTTTAAAAAATAATCCTGAGACTGATATATTGACAGCTGACATGATATTTCTTATTCTCTCTGAATTAATATCTCTATGACTTCTTGTTATAATTCAAGTGAGTAAACTCAAGAGAAAATACATGAGTTTGAAGAGGGAAAAACCAACCACCTCAACCAGCTTCCATCCATCCAGTGGTTCTCAATTCAGGAAGTTCAGGACAAAGAGAATAAATCATGCTGTTTCCCCTTTTGTGCACAATAATTAATGTACTACTACCACAGAGCTTATTTCTATTATAGGAGAACCTGGAATTTTAAAACTTTCACCTGAGTATTGCTAAAAAATGAAGTTTTAAAGTAGATATTATTTTGTTTTAAGTATACACAGGGGTATTTAATAGCAAACATAGCTGCTCTACTTCAGAAATGGAACTGAAATTTTGGAATTGGAAGCTAGCAATGGAACAGAAGAAAAAGAACTTAAGAGATGTTATGGACTGAATCGTGTCCCCTTTAAATTCACATGTTGAAGCCTTAAACTCCAGCACTTCAGAATGTGACTGCATTTCAAGACAGGGCCTTTAAAGAGGTACTCAAGTTAAAATAAAGCTTCTAGAATGCCTATGTAAAGAGAGAAGATAAAGACATAGGACAGGCACCAGGAATGCACTGCACACACACAGAAAAGGCCATGTGAAGACATGGAGAAGATGGCCATCTGCAAGCCAAGGGGAGAGGCCTCAGGAGAATCAAACCTGCCAGCACCTTGATCTTGCACTTCCAGCCTCTAGAACTGGGAGACAATACACTTCTGTTGTTTAAGCCAGTCTGTGGTATTTTGTCATGAGCGCCCTAGCAAATTAATACAAAACAATTAAAGAGAAAAGGCAGGGGAGGGAGGGTGAGGAAGTGAGCCAGGAAGAAATGGTGGGTGGGTGGGTGGCTAATGGAGGTCACCGTAGGACCATGATGGCTATTATTAACCTTTAACTTTTCGCTTACAGTCGGTAATATTGTAACTCCACTGTACAACTTGGAAACTTCAATATGGTCTGCTGAATAGAAATGCCTTGTGTTATCAACATTTTATCAATAAAGGAATCAGGGAAGTCAGTGTTCAGAGTAGAGCAACATAACTTAGAAAGAGGACTGCAGGTGCAAGAATCAAGAGAGGTAAAAATAAAAAGTGCAAGGGATACAGCTCTCAGAGCAAGAGGAGAGGATGAAGACCTGGAAACATCCAAGCAGCTGCCCCTGGGATTGCTGGTGGAACCGCACAGGACTTAATGAATGCCCTGGAGGAGGCCGGTTACTGCCTTTAAGGGCCCAGGATTTTGGAATGCCTGGAAAGTGAATCTGAAGTAGATACAAAGAAAGAGAATAGTTTAATAGATAGGTGTCATTGGGTGTATTACTTTACATTGAATCTCACATTAATACAGGGCAATTACATATAAGAACTCCCACTGTGCTCAGATTCCTTTTGAAAAACTCGAGTGAAATAAGTTGTTAATATTGTGCTAATTTAACATTAGCAGAAAACAAGAGCTCAGGTGATGTGTCTTGTGTCTGTACTCCTAAAATTAAGAGGAAGGAACCCTGATGAGATGAGTGTCTCAATATTCATTTTTGTCTTGATAGATTACCATATAATCAATAATAAACACCCTAGTACTAATGTGAAAGATACTGAAAAAAACAGAAGTGGGCTGAAAAGATTCTTTTTTGGATATTCTATAGACTTCAGTACTTCTAAAACATACTTAACTATCTTACCAAACATGCAAAACAGATTATTGTGGAACATGGCTACTTATTTTAACTCTTTTTCTAGCCAGCTAAAGGATTACGTCTAACAGGAAGAGAATCCTCCATCCATTGACCAATTTTTGAATTTTTAAGAATGAATTTTTAAAGAATTTTTGAAGAATGAATTTTTGAAGAATGAATTTTTAAAATATTATTGAGTTTTCCCCTGGCTGGTGTGGCTCAGTGGACTGAGTGCCGGCCTGTCAACCAAAGGGTCACTGGTTTGATTCCCAGTCAGGGCACATGCCTGGGTTGTGGGCCAGGTCCCCAGTTGGGGGGCGCACTAGAGGCAACCAACTGTTTCTCTCGCACATCAATGTCTGTCTCCCTCTCTTTCACCCTCCCGTCCCCTCTTTCTAAAAATAAATAAATAAAATCTTTAAAAAAATAAAATATTGAATTTTGTCCCTAGTAAGTACTATTTGAACAGTTGACTTGGTGGAAGGCTCAAACACTAATTTTTTTTAATTGTGGTCATTGTCAGTTTCAGTTCAATTTTCCAGTGTAATTCCCAACTTCTGGGGTCAGGATTTGGACTATGCAATTTTTGTCATTTCAGCAAATATACCCACGTGCTGTGGTGAGGGTTTCGTCCTCCTGAGGCCATGCTTACGGGCAGAGAAAAAACACAGCTCTCCGAAGAATAAACTGTCATTATCGCTTGCTCAGAGCGGACCTTTCTAGACTGACGTTTTACCACTTAAACAGGAAGTTAAAGAGAAAAGAGCTTTCTTCCCAAACCTAACTTCATATATTGGAAAAAAGCTGCATGAACTAGAACCAAAAATAACTGCCTGATGCTTTCTTCTTCAGCTCTAAGTTACTTTCCAAGCAGGGAGCAAACTATATTGCTTATATTTGACAAAGGAGCATGCTTCCCATGACTTTCTAGAAAGGCAAAGTAAGTTTTCATAACAGCCAAATTTGAATATAAATATTCTGATAATTAATGCTGTGAACATAATCCACTATTTTATACTTATCACATGATGTTATATTATATATTCATTTGTTAACTTTTTTACTGTTAACCTCACTCTTGGAATTCAAACTCCGTGAAGGCAGGGGCTTTGTTTGGCTCATTGCCAGTTTTGGTAACTGAATGAATGAATTCCTGACAGTTACCAATACATGCTTATGTACCATATTTCTTTTATTTTAAAAATAATTAAATTAATTACACCATAATATTACGATACAAAATAAAATGTCTATGACTTCCTAATTTGAAATTCTGTTGAGGATTAAAAATATTGTGTGACTACTTTTGTTAGTATATTA
>VMDR010020708.1:0-17361 GCA_007922815.1 Macrotus californicus | reverse complement strand
TTTAGAAAAGGCAATGGGGATCAATGACCTCCTACCAGGAAGGGCTCAGACCCAGAATACTTTATAGGAGAATTTTACCCAAAATTTCAGTAATAATTTCTCTGTATTATACATATGGTTCTAGAAAATATGAAAATATTAAAGCCATTATTGAACTCATTTAGAAACTACTATAACTGTGGCTACATAGCCAAGAAAATGTATAAAGATAAAATTATAAGCCTATTTATTTCGCATATGAGCCTAGATGATAAATCCTAAATAAAATATTAAGAGAATTTAAGTCTAATAAAAGATGGCTGTCATTCATCTATCTAAATAGAATAAAACCCTTCGTACTGTAGAATATCCTGAAATGTTGGAAAATGTATGACAAATAACCTTAAATGAATAACTGAGCTCTATGAAAGTAAAGGAAATCAGCAAAGATCCAAAATAGAGGTGGGTAAGGAAGCTGAAAACCAGAGAAACAAATACCAGTTGATTTTGTGGTTGCCTTAGAGATGGGATATTGGTCTCACTAACCAAGGGGCTACTGGTCTTAATGGTCATAGAAAACAGGCTACATGAGGTGGGAGATTCAAACCCAAAGATGCTGAAAGTTTAAATCCTGAGTGTAAAATGGACCGGAATAATTCTTTCATTTTTCTAGTATTTTATCTCACCAGTCTAGAAGGAAAGATTCTTTTTTTTGTAGAAGAAAAATTTCTTCTCAAATAATTTTTAATTGTGGGTAGTTCTAATGCATATGTACATTTTTAATTGACATAAAAAATAGTCCTAAGGTAATATTATCTCTGGAGTGCTTGAGGAGAAAATGTAAAATCACATCAACAGCATAAACTAGTTTATATTGATTTCTGGCTAATCATGTGTCACTTATAGAAGAGATTATTGCCTCCAAAATAAAAAACACACATGGAAATCACCATGTGTATCAATCAGTGCCAGTGGCAATTAGACCCCCAAGGAAGTTCAGATATAATTTTTATGAAATTTATACTATGAAAGTAGCATATTTTAGCTTCTTGATGACTTAGATGTCCACAAAGTGAGAAAAAGGATGAGACTAAACAAATAAAACATTAGAGGACCTCATAACTAAGTTCAGCAAGGCCACAGGATAGAAGATAACCGTGAAAGTCAGTTGAGTGTCTGTGCATTAGCAATTAGCGTGTGGGCCCTGACATGGTATTACCACGTACAATTGCTCGAAAAGTAATGAACACTTCAGTGCAGATACAAGCACACGCGTACAAGACTTACATGCTGAGAAGCACACGATGCTGATGAAAGAAGTTAAGGGAGACCCACACAAATGGGGAGAAATTCGTGTTAATGTGTTGAAAGACTGAACATAAAAAGAGATGTCAGTTCTCCCCAAATTGGTGAGCAGGTTTAATGCAAATCCTATCTAAACACCAGCAATATTTTTTATAAGTATAGGTAAAATTATTCTAAAATTTATATGGAAAGTAAAAGAAACTACAATAACTAAAACTATTCTGAAAAAGAAGAATGGGAAAAAAGATCCTTACTGGAGTTAGTCTCTCAGAAATCTTTTAAACCAGCTCTTAATTTTGTTCTGTACTGAAGAACTCTAGATACAGGATAACAAAGTTAATGTCCTCTAGACATTTTTCTTCCCTTTTTTTCTGTGCCTGCCTTGTTGCCACGGCTAGGAGACTGGAGATTAGCAGCGGTGGCAGCAGATGTCCATGTCTTGTCCTCAGTCTCAGAGGCAAAGCTTTTGATATTTTACCATTAAGTTTAATTTTTACAGGGGGATTCAAAGATAGCTTTTCACACAATAAGCTGTTCCCGTCTCTTTCTAGTATGGTAGCAATTTTTATCATGAATAGATGCTTAATTTAATAAAATCATTCTCCTGCATTTACTGAGATGATCATGTGATTTTTCTAATTTAATCTTTTGATGTAGTGAATTACATTGATCTTCAAATGTTAAATCAGCCTTGTAACACTAGAATAAACCAAATTTGTCCTTTTCATATATCTTTGTACTTTGTTAATATTTTATATAGGATTTTTTACATCTTGAATTCTTCTGTTAGAATCTGCGTCTGGGAAAACCTACTATAGCACAGAGAGTGTATAATTTAGGATGAATTCAACCTCAAGCCACAAAAACTCAGTCATGCTTAAACAACTAGTGGTTTACTTTTCTCACATAACATAAATTATTGTACTTAAAGTTGATAGGATTGATTCACTTGCTTAGTGATGCCATCAGGAGCCTAGTGTCTGTCTGATTTTCTTCTCTACCATTTATATTATTGCCTTTTTATCTTTATGGGTGCTACCTCATGCTCCAAAGGCTTCACGATCTCCAACTTCCCAGGAGAGAGAGTCAGGGTAAGGCTTTCCCCAGGCGAAGCTATTTATAGAGGAGGAAGGGAAGCTCGTGAGCATGCACCCTGTTACGTCTCATTGGTCAGAACTGGGTCACACACAGGCACCCAGAGAAAACACTGGTAGAGGAAGGTAGGGTTCCTATGACTCAATTAGACCAATAAGGACTCATCTTGTTGGGTCAGAGAGGGACTTACTCTCTCCTGAAATCAAGGGATCTGTGTTTTGTTAGCCAGGAAATAATAGAGGAGGCATATTGGCTACAAATAGTTCAAGAAAGAATAACTTTATGTTGTTCTCACTTACAAATATCGATGCAAAAATTCTTCAGTACTAGCAAGCTGAAGACAGCAACTAAAAAATCATAATGTAGTTGAGGTAAGCTAAGAAAAATGTAGGTAAATTCTAATACAGGAGACCACTATAAAACCATGGGAATGAGGTCATATGGTGCAGAGACACATACATAGATCATTGGAACAGAATTGATTGCTCAAAAATAAGCCCATTTTACAGGGGAACCTAACGTGTCATAGAAATGGACCTATTGGAAAAGGATGGTTTATTTATTAGATATATTGGGAAAATGGACCACTATATAGAAAAAATTTTTGGTTCTCAAAAATCTAATTTAGATTAATTATAGTCTTAAAAATGAATTATAAAACTATAAAATAAATAAAAATAAATCAGGAAATATCTATGATTCTGAGTTGTGGAAGATTTATTAAATAAAGCCCCAAAAGTATAAGGCATTAGATAAAAAATGATTAATTTGATTATATAAAAATTATAGATTTCTATTCAATGAAGGACACCATCAATGAAGTCAACAGGGAATTGGTTGGGAGAAGTTATCTGATAATTCAAAGTTGACAAAGGATAATATCTAGAATATTTAAGAAACCTTTATAAAAATTAGGAAACCAACAGGAAAATGGGTAAAGCCAAGATTATGGACTCAACTAATCTGGAGAATAATCTGGAGATGCTTAGTTTAATTTAATATGCATAGGGTCCGTGACCCATCCACTGCATTGCTGTGCAATTTGTGTTCTGGTTCCCAAGGAGGCGTGTGTGAGAATGTTTGCTTAAGCATTCTTTGTAGAGCAGGGCATTGTAGACAACCCAGATATCTGTCTCTAGGGTACAAATGGGGAAATATTATGGATACTCACAGAAGTAACAAAGTAAAGATAGAGTTATATGGAAAGATCTTTCATGCGTAGTCTTGAGAAGAAAAAGTAAGAACAAGATCTATAACATGATTTACTTAGGCAAATTTAAAACATAATACTGTATTTCAATATTTCTACATGTCCAAGAAGAAAAAAAAACACGAAACACATTAGAGTAATTGCCTACAGACAGAGGAGTAGATTAGGAGTGGAGACTGAGGATGAGGAAGAAAAACTGAAGGAAACGAGATACTGTCCTATGACCCACTCAGCCCTCTGTGTTTTAGGTTCTACTCTCATGAGCTAAGTCCTATGAAGATTCAAGCTTGTATACTATCTCCTAGTTAACCATGGTCACAGTTTTAAATATTTGTTTCCAAGAAAAAAATGTCTAAGTAGAGACTTTCCTATACTTACTGTACTACATACCAGTATGAGTCCTAAAGCCACTGTTAACAAATGAAATCATACTTTTAAATTATTGATGGGAATATGTTGCCTCTTCCATTGTCAAAGACTTTGGAAAACCACAACCAACTTCATCTGTAATTTTACTCAATGTAAGTTCCATTTTGCTCTCTACTCTCTTTCTCCTTTTCATCAACAAATGTTAAAATTTTAAAACTCTTCTGGGGTAATCAGGTTTTTACTATTTTTGCCATCTTTCATGAACATGAAATTTATGAAGATGTGTGGAAGAATTATACCTAGATCTGAAGACACTTTCTCACTGAATATTTGGCTGATAAATTTTGGCCATGGCCCAATGGTGGCCACACTGCCTTCACTTGATGATGAGTTCTGAAATTCATTCTGAGGCTAAGGAATGAGATTTTTAAATGTAAACTCGCCCTTGGAATCACTAGAGAAATTTCTGTCCCTTAAATAGACCAAGGTTCTTCTTTTCCTAATGTGATCTTGATTTAATGTTTATTTATTGATTACTTAACATGTGCCAAGACATATATGTTACCGTATTAACCATGGCTGGTTTGCCTGACCTGAGAAGTTCACTAAGATTCTAATGATGGGAAGACTGATTAGTTGATGTTGATTAGGACATAGCTACTCAAAATGTGATCTGAGCCAGCAGAACCACCTGGGAGATTTTCAGACATGCAAAAATGGCCCAACCACAGACCTAGTGAATCAAAACTTGTATTATAACAAGATCCCCAGCTGATTCTTAAGCACATTAAAGTTTGAGAAGTGCTGGGGATCATTCCTTGGCATGCAGAGAGTGACATCAGATTGAAGAAAAGTTGTTTTAAAATTAAATCTATTTTTACATGGTTTTCTTTGCTTTTCTGATTAATTCTATCATTCATTCATTCATTCATTCATTAATACACATTAAATGAGTGCTTTATCATGTTTGGGACGTATATAAAAGCAAACAAGGTATGCTAAGAAATTCTTGTTTTTGTTTTTGTTGCTTTTTTTTAATTAAAAAAATGCAGAAGGAGGCACTGAAGCTGGAATGTAAAATGCTTTTGGTCCTCTGGGAAAAGCTCCTGGCTCAGCAGTCTGACAAGGGCAGCACACAATGTGGACCCAGCCCTTCAGAACCTGCTCAGTGGTGTTGCCTGTGCCCTGGAAGCTCCTAGCAAAGCAATCAGGCTGAAACCAGGCGCTGCTTGGCTGGGAGAACTTGGTTTCTGGGCTCCCAGTCGGGCCTGGGCCAACTGCAGCTCTCCAACTCAGAACTGATGCCTGGCACACAAGCCTGCCTCCTCTGCTTCGGGGGTCGGCTTGATGGGCAAAAGCAAGGGAATGGAATCTGGATGACAGGGCTGGGCAGAGGTGTCCAGCATGGGGTGTCTTCTGTACGCCTGCATGTTCTGACTCAAGTGCTGTGAGCAAAGGTTTTTACAATAGTAAAGAAATAGAAATGATTGAGTAGGCTGTAATTGGGAACATTGAAAAACAATGCATCCAGGTCCAGTCCCAAGAGATGGCAGGAAAATGAATGCCACAGGCAAGTTCTTGTGTATTAAGTTATGGTACACCTAAATTACGTTGCATTAGAAGTTTTAAAATAATGTGTACTTTGACTTCATAATTGCAGGACTTAGAAATGAAGAATATCTGATAGTCCTTTTTATGTGAATTAGGCACACAGTAAATTAGTCTAGGAAGGAGACTTTAGAAATGTCTATTTTATAGCAACTATACTCTAATCTAGGTCCAAATATCTGTATTTTTTTTGTTTGTTTTCTATTCAGTGTCTTGTTTCCATGAAGCTGGAAATATTGTTAAGAAAAAGAGCAAGGAAAGCAAACTCTAGTTACTGGAAGAAAATCTCAGCTTTGGTAAGATGAATTACCTTCTTCCCTTCACACCCATACTATAAACAGCAATCATTAGCACCTTTGCAGCATAAGGCTGCCAAATAGATGAGGAAGGAAGAAAACATTTGAAGTAACTGATTATTCATTGGAGATATTTGTGAAATACTGCTTGTTTGTAGGTATGGCTTTATCATACATAATTTTGTTCATCCTTGGGCAAGTTATTTAATATTGTGAGATTCGCTTTCCTTACTCATAAAATGGAGGTGATTAGACTATACCAAGAATAAATGAAATAATGTTGATTTCATTTAATTAGTCACATTGCCAGCACTCAAATTCTATCTACTATGATAGGATCAGAATTAACACATGATGACTGATGTGTTTAAAGAAATTAATTCCGTTTTCTATAATTAAGCTCATTTTATCCTTGAATCTCCCAGTCTACCTTGACCAGACAACTCATTTTTTTTCCTATTCGAGTATTTTCTGTCCAATTGGTAACTTTCTAGTTAAATTCCAATGTTATCACAATCGCAGTCCCATTTCATTTTAACTGCATTTATGTATATTCTTCGTCTTTCATGTTTTCTTTATGCCTCCTTTTTGTCCTTCTCTACCCTTCAGAGGCAACCTGTTTTCACGGGAGAGCTTATGCAGAACTGTGGCATCAGGCAAGTAATATATGGTCTTGCTGGCCTCTGCTTGAGGTTTCTGATTCTGCTTGGACTTCAGTCGGTCTCTGTCAGTGTGGCACCTGCAGTGATGTTCCTTAGTGTCCTTGTTCCCTGAACTTCTTGACCTGGCATCCACGGAGGTGTGGCACGTTAGCATTGTTGGCCTTGGCCTCCAACATCAAAAGTGCTCATCTTTGCAGCCACCTCCTCTTGTCCTCAGACATCTTCCTGTCCATCTGCCACCCTGAGCCCTCTAGTATTTACTTTTGTCCCTCTGGTGCAGGGTGGGGCAAGACTGTCGATTGCTCTTTCTGTGTCACTGGAGTAGAACTTACAGAGTTGTTCTTATGCCCACCTGCCCTTAGTCATTGCTTCCTTCACTCTCATGTTGAATGTGGGACTTTTCTTAGAATCTTGCTGGCTTCCTAGGTTAGGAGACCATTGGTATTTGCCAGTTGTGGCCTGAACTGTCTGGGTATTTCTCCTTCTCTCTATAGGCTTTAGTTTATATTTTTCCTTCTGAGTAGTGAGTCAGGAGCCTTGAGTCTCGACACTTTCTTTCTTGTACTCTGCTCAGTCTTTCTCTTCCCAGAGAGGCTTGTTGTGCCCAGAAAGGCTTCCTGTATAGGCCCCTCTGTCTAGTCTGTGGTTCATTGTAAAAATTCTGTGCCGTAGCGGTCCATGCTTAGATAGTGACACACACGCATGAAGCTTTGAGTGTCTTAGAGGAATCTCTTTTCCTCCTTCACTTGCCTGGTTATTGCAAGTCAAAGGAAGAAGAGAAGAGAAGAGAGGGAAAAAAGATGCAAAGATGGCAGTGTTAGTTTGAATAGTTAGTTAGTTAGTTAGATGGATAGTAGTTAGTTTAGCAGAAAATAATTAGGTGTTGATAAGATAGTTGGAGGGTCAGTAACAAGCTCTTGGCTGAGCTTCCAGGACTAAATCAGAACAACATCAGGTACTGACTCTTGAGGTAGCTGATTTCTGCCACTCTGGGGAATCTGCCATGCAGATACTTGTTTCAGTAGTGTGCCCCCTCAGCCATGAACCCAACCGTGAAAATGGCACTGCTTCTTGGCATTCACAGTACTATGGATCAGAGGCCGGTACAGAAAAACCAAAATCCTCCATGGCTGTGCTTGTCAATTTTAAGAAACAGCACAAGTATAGTTTGTCTCCTGTCTCTCTCCCAAATCTCATGCAGAGCATCTCCATGGCAGAGACCAGGTCATGGAGAGAGCCCTGGCTACACTGGCCTGGGGAGTCCTTAGCTTTCCTGACTCAAGAGGACTTGATGGAGTTGTGAGAGAAAACCCACACTACTTGCTACAGGGAGAAAAATAAGAACTTCTGCATGTTGTACGGTGGGGCAGAAATTGTGGTGGAGGTGGATATAGGGAAGAGTAAGGTTATAGAGTGCACCTGCCAGCTGTTCTCTGTCTAGATTTTTTTCCATGAAGAGTAGCACTTATTTAAATATTCATGAGTATAACTTTTCAGGACTATAGCAGGAGTGAATCTCCTTCAAAGTACGGCCTGGACCCTGATGAATAACGTTTGCATTTATTTGCCTCAAACAGGTGTTGATTAAGTAAAGCTTAATTTCATAAGTATTTATGGAGCATGTTCTATATTTAAGGCACTTGGTTAGTAATGAAGGGATTTATATTTCTTCAATTATTCTTATCAAGTCATTAGATTCTGCAACAAAATAAAACATGAAACTTATGGGAAAGAAGCTATTTATGTATCAAAATTGTGAGGAGGAAAAAATACCCTAAGCAAATAACACTCATGTAAGAGCTACCACGAAGGACTGACAGATTGGAGAGCAGGCAGACCATCAGTTCCAAGACTCCATTTTGTGCTTATGTTGTGTGAATGCCATGGTGATGACTTAAAATCACCCCCACAATGACCCACAGCAGAAAGAGAAAATCCTTCCACTCTCTAACCTTGACTTCATGAAATTGGAATTTTATTACCTTATTTGTAGCTCTCCTCCATCAGAAAAGAGTCAGCCAGGTTCTTTTGGGCTGTTCACACATGTCTAAATCACCTTGTTTTCTAGCACGTAGAAAAAGCATGCTTTTTCTTTCTGAAGCCCTGACCCTGTAATGCCTTCATCCCACAGCATAGCCTCTCTTTGAGGGGGAAAGACCCTGCTTGATTTGTTGAATGAAACGGCTTGGCTGCCTTTTGCGGCTTGGCGTGGAGGGGCATACATTCTCATAGTGAGTTATCCAGCCTCCTGCAAAGCAGCCGTAGTGTTTGTTTGGACCAGCTTGATCCCTCTTGTGTTACCTCCTGTGTGATTCTCTTATACTTCGTTTATTCATCATTGCAGTGTGGGAAGGGGAGCTTTTTGGTAAGAGAAGAACCACAGACCATGCAGAATGGATTTGCAAGTCCATTTGTTCTGTGTAAAAATGGACATACAATTTTAAAGATACAGTATATATTTTTCAGTGGGCAATCCACCATCCTGTGGCTGAGGCCCACTCTTTTTATAAGTGGACACCCTTCAGAGAGTCTGCTTTCCTAAAACAAAGGGGTGCTTTATCTACTCCAAAAGTTAGTGTTTCAAAATTGAGAAACATAATTTTGTTTTGGTATTTTAGTGTGGGGGGCTCCACCTGCAGATCCCCTCCGGCTGCCACAATTCAGAATAAGTCTACCAAGACTTGATCTCCTTGGGGAGGAAAGGTGGCAGATCTCTCAAAGGAGAAGGGCCAGGGGCCTGTTCCTCAATGGGCTTTTATTGGGTTTAATTTGCACAGGAATACAGGTAAAGCTCATCAATCATTGTCAGGCAGTAAGGATCAAACGATAGATAACATACAAAGAACTATAAGGGCTTATTCTGAATCAGGGTTAGTTAGCCAAAGGGCCATAAAACTTTGGGAAACAAACTCATTTCATGCTTGGACGCTTATCAGAAAATTGAGGGTATTCTTAGCAAAGCAGGTTTCCTAGGATTTTGTGCATTCTTTCTTAGGCCTGATCACCGCAGGGAACCGCCCATTTCTGCCCAGGACTGCACTGCCCTCCAGTATTATTTCAGGCTTAAGTCAGGCAGGGGAAGTTAGGCAGCCAAGAGATTAGGAGACTTCTCGAAGACAGAATGAGAACTCAGGCTATGTCAAAACTGAGGGGTGAAGGTCCATCACCCCCTTTTTCTGTAGCCCCCAAGTCCTTCCCTGAGGGCCCCTTGGTGACCGTGCCTGTCTTAGGTCATTCCCTTAAGGAATCTTACCTGTCATTGGCTAACCAGTCACTACCAACCGCCCCCCCCCCACCGCCCCCCACAACCCGAAGCAGGGTGAAGGAAAAGGGGCAGAGGCAGAGCCCCTGCCAGGAAGATAAGCTTTGTCTCCTTAGTGGCTTATGGTCCCAAGGTCTCTCACTCAGCCTTAGCCATGGGGGTTACAGCTTCTGAAACCAGGCAGGGCAGTTCCCAACATTTTACTAGAAATATAATGCAGTACTTAAAGAGAGGAAAATAACAAAATGCATTTGTCGGAGTTCAGATTTGTGAGTCCTAGGAATCTATAACTCAGTGACACAATGATGCCCAATGCTTTCTTGCCTGTTACAGGATTTTGCAACCTGGTTCTATCTTCTTGATTTGTCCTGTGGGTGGTTTTGGTATATGAAAATCCCTTAGAGGACAAAGTTCTACCTTATAGGCCTTATTGATTAGAGGGCATTCTCTAAGTTCATAATCACTTACTGATTATGTGTTCTAGAAATCATGGGAGTGGGTAACAAGGCTTATTTTTTTCTTTTGCTCCTTTTTGTTACCTAGATGCTTTTTTTCTGATGCTTAAATTTCATGTTATGTCTTTTTAGTGTGTGTGAATGAATACCATACAATTTGAGACCAAACTGGCAAAGTAAAAATAAGAATTAGTTATGATCTTATTAATTCAGGAAGCAGAAAAATTGCTTTAACTTTCTAAAGCAAAGACTTTGTTTCAAGGTTATATGATTTTTATTTTTTGCTTTAATCTCCATTTTAGAAGTTGACCTACACACATTTGGCTTTCTGGTATTATGCTCATGTCTATGGAACTCTTAATGGAATAAAATTCCAAAGCATGGAGTGAAATGAAGTGTTAGAAATTGTGGATTAAAATAGCAGACTGAGTAATATGTAATCAGAATTCAGTGTATCTATTAATGTTCAAGTTGAAACAGATCTATTCAGCATACACATGGATCCAGTGCTCAGTACCTTCTTGGGCTTACTGTCACCAGGATAAGACATTTTTGCTTAGAGCCTTGGCTTTTCCACTAAATCACTGATCTACTCTGGGATATTAGACGAATATTCTGAGGATAAGTCCTTAAGTGATATTTTACCTACCAAGAGTTCACATATTGACATTACACATGAAAGCTGGATACAACCAAGAGTTTGATAAATAACTAAATTAAGTAACAGCACCTTGCACTTTTCATAGGAGCATCTTTCAGAATCTCCTCTGAGGCTTATATACTACCACTTCTAATAACATGGCATCTATTTTCTAAGCTATGGTTAATCAGGGAGGCACAGATTTCTGGTTGGTAAAGGAGCTCCTGCAATCAGACACACTGGCCACCAGGAGCTTCATGACAAGAGAAGCCTACAGTGTTAGAACTGAAAGGGGGAAAGGGGCAGGAACGTAGAAAATAAATGTGAACTCAAGAAGCCTATGTACCTGGGGTGAGTATAGAAATGGACAGTCATCATGATTGTCCTGAATTTCCCAAGATGATGGATGTCCAGTTATGTTTTATATCTTTTGGTTAAAAACATGAAATTCACTTTAGAAAGTTTGGCAACCAAATAAAATAAGTAAATAAAAATTAAAACCTTTTGATGCACTAAGGGTTATACTCTCCATTATATGCAAAACTTGGCTTCCCAAGCAGCTTTTTCCTCTTAAGGAGGGGACTGGAAACCATAGGCCATGGTCCATGTTTGGTCTGCAGATGTGTGGATTCAGTGCAGTGAGAGCTTTGAGAATGTCACTCTATCCACCTCCAGCCCAGGTCTATGCCAGTGGGACAAGAAGATTTTGTAGGGTCACACCTGAAAAGAAAAACAGGAATTTCCTATCTATTCACAAATTGTTAAATAACTCCCTCCCTCCAGTTCCTTTCCTTATTTGATTAGCTAGGATTTAGTTTCCTGTAAAAGCTAAGAAAAATTGTTAGTTTTTACTTTGTTTTATTCAAGACATTTACTTAAAACTAAAACAGCCACATCTTCAAAAGTACAAAATGGATGGAATTAGTAAAAACAATTGAAAGAATGTAGGTTTGAGTAATCCAAATTTTTTTTTTAAGTATTGCTTTCAATGGTGAGGGGGAACTAGAAACATAGAAAATCCCAAAATTAAAAAAAAAAGACAATTTAACTTGTGTGAAAGAAGCATGATACTTAGAGGTTTCTGACCAATGAATTTCTTCCTTTATCTAAGGCTTGTTCCTTTCACTCCGGGTGCAGTGCGGGGAGAATGTGAGGGTGAGTGTGGAAGAGGGGCTGGCCCAGCCCACCAGCTGACAGAACCCACTGTGCAGATTTATGGGGTGAAAGAGAGTTTGGCTTGTTCCCGTATCTGTTTGGAATAAGGAAATAGGCTGATTGTTCAACATTTTATATAAAAACAAAATTTGAAGGAACTGAAAAATATTCCAGCTTTATTAAAATGTGTTGGAAATTCTTCCTAAGCAATAGGTTCATGTCCCTAAGCGTGGGATATTTGCTATCCAGGCCTCTGTGACTCCTGGCCCTCCCTCTGCCTTCCATAGTGACCTGCTCCCCACTAAGTTAGGCGCTGCCTTCACACCTGCTCTCCACTTTGTGTAATTAAATGTGGCCTCAGGAAGGGATCTAGAGGTTAGTCATGCTAAAGGCTAAAACTAAAGAAATGAATAGTAATTAAGTCATCAGCCAGAATGTAGAGGAAAGGTGTTGCCCTTTCTAACCACCTCATCCTTGCTATATATGATATAGATGCATATATAGGTCAGTGATTTCAAGAGTAGGGGATGGTGAGCATCCTAGGAGGTGCTCAAGAAAATCTGTGTTGAAACATGTACACACATTCACATGCACACACACAAACTCATATTTAAATTACGTTTTTGGGTATGGTTTTATAATATACATAATATGCTAGCACTTAGTACATGGATATGATATATAAGTAAACATATGTTGGGGGTTGTGATTGTCACTTGTATGTGTCAACTTGACTGGGCTAAGGGATGTCCGAAGCTGGTAAAACATTGTTTCTTGGTGTGCCACTGAGAGGGTTTCCAGAAGAGACTGAAACTGGAATTGGCAGACTGAGTACAGGGGGTCGCTCTCACCTCTGTGGGCAAACATCATCAGCCCTCTGAGGACCCGCCTAGAGCAAGGAGGCAGAGGAAGGATGAATTTGCTTTCTGTCTGAGCTGGGGCATCTATCTTCTTCTGCCTTGAACTTTGGCTCTCCGGGTTCTTGGGCCTTCCGACTCAGACTGGGACTCAATCATTAGCCCCCCAGTTCTCAGGCCTTTGGGTGTGGACTAGAACTACACCACCGGCTTTTCTGGGCTTCCCGCTTCCAGATGATAGATCATGGGACTTCTCAGCTTCCGTAGTTACGTGAGATATATGTATATGGACACGGACATGTATGTGCATTACATATCTATTTGTTCTGGTTCCCTGGAAAATCCTCATAAATACAGAGGTCATCATCAACAACTGGTTTTTTTTTGCCCCTGATAAAATCACAACATAAAATATTTTGGAGATAAGTTATTTAGATGATCATCGGTGCACTTGCCCATAATGCTGTTTTTGTTTTTCAAATATTTGGTGTAGTACTTTCTTAATGACATTCTTTGTCTTTATAATTTCTCCTTTGGTGGCTCTGTTCTCACACCTTATCACAGTCAAATGAGTTTTACTATGTCAGACAGAGTAGTCTGCAAGCTGTTCTGAGGTGAGATCTGGGTTTTGGCCTCTGGAGACTTCCCTTTCTTTTATCACATTTCAACTATTCCTGTGAGCAGATGTACATCATATATACCATGATTCTAGAAATGGAGTATATTACATGTCAATCAGTGTAAATGCAATGTCATTGCTCTTCTATTTTGTTTTAATATGCAGTGAATACATTTCTTCTATTATGCTTATTTTTTCTTTTAGTCTTAACTCTTTTGTCTGTTCATTCTTCCAGAGAAATTTAGTATGACTTTGTCAAGTTAAAAAAGCAATGGCCGTTGAGAATTTCCTGTGTGTGGGTTAGCACTGTGATCGCTATGGACTTTCAGATGTTTTCCAGCCATTTCCTCTACCTCTAGCCAGAGAGCCACTCTGTGTCATGTAAATAAAAATTTCAAACCCAACATTTCCTCTAGGTCTGGCATATATATTTATAAGATGAGGCTATTATGAACATTTTAAAATTTACAGGAATGTCAAAAATATTTTCAGATGAGCCCCCAGATACCCACCATTTATAAGGCAAGCGTTTCAGGAAGCAAAAGAATGCTTTTATTAAGTACTAGAAAACAAATGATTTAGATGTATGTGAACAGCCCGAAAGAGTTTGGCTACTCTTCCTTGGCAGAGGAGAGCCTCAAATAAGGTTGTAAGATCCTACATTCAGAATAGAGTCGGAATGGAAATGTGTCCTCTTCCTGAGTCATTGTGGGGACGACTTCAAACTGAGTTCCCTCACCACTAACAGGACAGCAGCTGGCAACTTAGAATCACAGAAGTTTCATTTTCTAATCTTTCAGCCTCCTCATGTCTGCTGTTCCATCTCTGTTCTTTGCTTTGGATATTTTCCCCCTCCTTTCTGCAATCTTGAGGAATAAAGATTTCCTTACAACAAGTTTTCTTTTAGGCTCTTGAATATTTGTTTTGATAAGAATAATTGAAGACATGGGAAACCCTTCATTACATTGCAGAATGCCTTAAATAGAGTACATAATCCATAAATATTTGTTGAATCAAACTATGTTTAATCAACATCTGTTTAAGGCAAATCAATGGAAAAAATTATTCATTGGTGTCCAAGACACTGCTTTTGTTTGTCTTTGAATGAGGAAACTCATGCGGTAGTCCTAAGAAGAAATTATTTTCAAGAATAATATTATTTTGTCTCTCCTTATAGAAAAGAAAATCTCTGAAGAGTTAATTATTCAAGTAAATTCAACATCCCCAAATATTAAAACAAATGTTAAATTACAACATATATTTGGGTTCACGAAGTCATCCTTTCCTTTCTGTTGTGTTTGAAGACGTGAACTCTAGGGCTGAGGCTGCATGGTTTCCCAGTGTGTGCTGGAGCCAGCTTGCACCCTGTGAGGGGTCAATCATGTGCGTCTCTTCCCAGACCTGTGTCCAGTGACGTCTCACTGGTAGCTTGAAATGGGTCACGGTGGGAGTATATATACAGTGGAAATAAGCAAATGCTCTAAATCAGGACTTTTCCCTCTTAGAAAGCCAGATGTGAAACATTTGTCTGCATGCAACTGGTAATAGACCATAGCACAATAGACTAGGGTCAAAAGTGGATCAAGGGCATTTGCTTTGTGTTTGTTTTTCAGAGAGATGAATGCAGCAAATTATTCTGATCCTGTAAATGGCTGTTTGTTAGGCTCAAGGTTTTCCCTTTAATCCTAGGATGTAGCCAGACCTTGGATGTGGCTCACTGAGCACGGAAATTCCATCGCCTGTCATTTGGCTGGGGCCTTGAACTCCAAATCCCAGTTTCCCAGGCACAGGAGGCTGCTCACCTCTGTGCTTAAGCTTTTTAGCATTCCAGCTTCTGTTTTCTGCTGTTTGGTTTGTGTGTGTGTGTGCTAGACTCGTAGGCACATATAGTCTAGCTATCAGCTGACTACAAAAGGGGAATTTGTTGGCAAATTTTGAGGTTCTCTTCTCTGTGGTTCCCTGCTCTCCAAGAGTTGGGCCTTACATTTCAGCCTCTTTGGTGGCACAGATTTGGGTCTCTGCCTTGTCAGCCCAGCAAGACCTCTGTCTTTGTCTGGGCTCCCTTCACCCCTCAGCTCTGTCAGTTGGGAAACGTCCTTAGGAAAAAAGCAAAGGTGGTTGTAGAGTTCATTTCCTGTGCTTCCCTTTTCTCAAGGAACACAAAGCCCATCAAACACTGCATGCATTGGCTGTCTATATTGCCTTCAAACAATTCTTAAATATGTTATCGAGCTTCCATAACTACGTTTAGTAGGGGAGTTAGTTCAATACCAAGTATATTGTCACAGCCAATGCTAGAAATCTAAAGAAAAACTTTTAGCTTAAAACATTATTGAGTCTTCAACAGAACTAATTTCAAAAACCATTTGGTGTTGGATAATCACAGTTGAAGGCGATTCTCACTTACAAACATTTTACTCTTGGCCTTGAGTTAAAAAAGAGCAATGCAGCATTTTCTCTGTGAATCCATGGAACTGCTGTATGTTATGACCAGTGAGGATATCAACTAATCTGAAAAAAATGCACAGACCCAACAAAAACAGGACAGGGGCTGAGGTTTGCCAAGTCCTGGTATATACCATGAATTTTAAACATTCATTTTGAAGCTTGGAGCCAAGAATCGAGTCCTTGCTCTGAGTTCCCTATCTCTTAGTTATAAACTCTGTGGTCTTGGGCAAATAACCTGACTTCTCTGTGCTTAAACTCTGTTACTTGTTCAATGGAAATAATAAAATTTAGAGCTTAGGGTTGTGTGATGATGAACTGATTTAATAAAGATAAAGTGATGAATGTAGAATGGCCTGGTTACCTTGAGATTGGGTGGTAGGAAACTCAATGAGAAAGTAAAAACTAGAACAGCTCAAGAATTAATATTTCATAAATACTAATATAGTTATTATTTTTCAATATAGAAATTTACAGATATAAATTTACCTCTAAGAATTGTTTTAGTTATATCTCATAAGTTTTAGTATGTCATGTTTATTTTTCGTTCATCTCAGAATATTTTCTAATTTCCCTTGTGATTTCTCTTTAACTCAGTGGTTATTTAAGAGTATATCTATTTCAATGTATTTGTGATTTCCCCAACTTTTCTTTTTATTGATTTCTTTTAAATTTCATTTTGATAAGATTATATAATTTGCATAATTTCAATCCTTTTAAATTTATTTAAGCTTGTTTCATGACCTAGAATAGAGCATATTCTATCCTAAAGAACATTCCACATGCACTTGAGAAAAATATATACTTTGCTGTTGTTGGCTGGAGTCTTCTAGAGATGTCTGTTAGGTCTAGTTGACTTGCAGTGTTGTTCAAGTTGTTTTGTTATTCACAGTGGGGTATGAACATACTGTTGAACTGTCTGTCCCTTAAATTCTGTCGGTTTTGTTTCACGTATTTTGGATTTTTGATGTAAGTTATATGTGTACTTTCACTGATGGATTGACCATTTACCATTATAAAATGTCTTTTCTTGTTTTTGCTAACAATTTTTGTCTTAAGAATATTTTGCCTGATATTAGTATAGTCACTTTAGCTCTCTTTTGGTTTCTGTTTGCATGATATAATTTCTTAACTGGTTGTTTATTTTAACCTTTAAAGTCTTAAGTATGTTTCATATAGTTGGATTGTGTTTTTATTTTAAATCCATTCAACCAATCTCTGTCCTTGTTCTTTATTTTACTATAATTCTGAGTTATTTTTGTAGTGGTTGCTCTGGGATTAAATTTAGCAGCCTAACTGAAAACAACCTAGTTTGCATTACTACCAACTTAATTTCAATAGAACCCAAAACTTTGCTTTAATATAACTCCATTTTCTTCTTACTTCTTTGTGTGATTATTATAT
>VMDR010020707.1:0-17361 GCA_007922815.1 Macrotus californicus | reverse complement strand
CGGTCCCAAAATGAACTTGCACGAGAAATGTCATATAACATCTTACATAACGAATCTTGTCGTGCATTTATACATCTCTTAGAGATGAGGAAAACATAGTTAAGACTACAGATAAACAGTTATATCTTCTCCAATAACTTAGTTTATTTAATGGTATCTCCCTAACAGTCTCAGCTGTCTGGAATGCAGCCAAGAAACTGCTGGAAGGAAAGAAGTCCCTAGTCCTCCAGCTTTCATATGACAAAGAGCATGCATTAAATCTCAGCCTCTTAGAATCTACGAATTTTCAGTTTAGAGCCTAGTCAAGTGACCTTTATTATAGAGTTTCTGAATCACAAAGATTAGAAAGTATAGAGGGCCTTAAATCTAGAAGAAGGATTCGAGAGAACGGTAAGAAACAATGCCAAACCCTGACAATCATGGGTGAGAGATGCAGAGCGAAGTATAGCCCAAGAGAAACAAAAAAAACGCCACAGTCAAAGGCCACTGGATGTAGTGGCAAATAGTTCTACTCAATTCAAAATGTGAAAATTGATTCTCATGCCATTAATGATGAGCAATAAGTAAATTATAAAAATGTTAGATAATAAATTTCAGTTTAAAGTGGCAAAAAGTAAAATAACTCACATCTTAAAATTTTTGATAAACTGATTAACTAAAATGCATTATGCTGTGGTGTTCCAACATGTGCTTTTGTGTAACTCGTTTGGAAGAGGCTGGACCATGAGACTTTGCTATTGCTTGAGACAGGTGCTCCTCCATGGCTCTGCAGTAAATACTGGGCTAACTCAGGGGGCGTGGAGTGCTCAAACCCTGCACATGCCAGTGAAAGGACTGGCCCTGACCAGCTTCCGAGAGGACACCTTTAAACCCCTGTAACATTCTCCCTGAGAGAAGCATCTTTGTATATCTGGGGACTTGAGACAAGTCAGATTTAGCCAATGATAATATTTATGATGAACATCAATTTTTTCCCAGTTGAGCCCCAGGCCACACCTCATCAATGTGACCTCCGAGAAGGAGCACAAGTGCTAGAGGCTGCATAATTGAAGTCAGTCAAATGCCACTAGTTCCTATGTGACTGGCCTCCAGTAAAAACCCCGGACTCCTAAGTATTTGTTAGAAGTGCCATTTTACTTTGTAATAAATGTTAATTATAACAACTTCACGGAGTTCTGTGAGTCCTAAGAAATTATTGAACATGAAAGTAGTCTTGGGATCTTTGACATAGTTCCTGAGAACGTTTAAAATCTGTGGTAAATACTTGCTATGTGTTATGAGAATTATAGAAACTCAAGTTTGAAAAAAGCTACCAAGGAAGTCTAAGATACAGCTGCAGCAGTAGCCTGAATCTAGATTTCATGTATTTGACTTATACTTGGAATGAAAGCTGAATGCCAAATTATTATACCCTGTAGATTAACTCATGAAAACTCAGAATGGCCCAGAGGAGCCCAGTCTAATGCTCAGGGCTAGATATGAAGGTACAACTTGGAGCCATGTGTTTGGCTTTATACCCACCACCTCCTCTCTGCTAAATTGGATGAGTTAATTAACCTCTCCGTGCCTCAGATCTGTCACCTGTAAGGTGGGGAAAATAGCAGGTTGTTTGAATATTGGTTTAACACATGTAAGCATATCAGAACAGTGTAACTAAAAGCCCAGAAAATGTTAGCTATTATTATTATCATGGTTATATTGTTTTGTAGCTAAAAATCTAAGGAACCCATCACAGAATTGATGATGAATTTATCTAGCTCACTTAGGGAAAAAATGTTCCTGAGTGATTAACAATGTGAGCCTGGTCTTGTGGTACACTTAAGGTGCACTAAAGCAATATTTCTAAATAAATATGTAACCGTCAACAGTATTAGGATAGAGAGATATAAATCTTATTCTGCAAGCCTACATGTTTGTCTTTCCTTCAAATAACCACATTCAAGGTTTGTCTTTATATGCTCATATTGTGGCTCTTCCATAGAATTGTTCCTAACAGCTGTATTGCCAGGGATGAGATTACTGCTATAAAGAATATTAACATTTTTATGATTGCTCTATTTATAATCATGTTGTTTTATAAGAACTCACATGCCACTCTTTAATGCCAGCTAAGCAGAATGTGCAAATGTTAAGCTTTAGAATACTGGAATCATTTGATAGGAACCAACCACCTCTGCCACCTACAAGCTCTGTGATATGACACTTTCGTTTAAGTTCTTGGGCACATCTTCCCTCTACAGAATTCCAGTGATAAAAACACAAAAATCATTCGGAGGTTGAGAAGATTACCTGAGAAAATGCATGGAAGGTGGTCAGAATTGTCCCCAGTAGGAAATACTACAAAAAGATATGGCTAAGTGTAGGTACATAAGAATGAAAATAGATATGTGTCAAATTGCTTACAGCTCAGCAAGAAGACAGACGTACATAATGATACAAGGCAGCAGAGGCAAAAGAATGAATCCTGCCCAGTGGAGACTGCAGAGGTGACAAGTAAGCTGGGGAAGAGCATTGCAGGTAGAGGAGAGTCAGCCATGGTTTGTGTAAAAGTGTGCTGAGCGTGCTGAGGAAAGAATGAAAATGAAAGTGTGAGAGCTGGGCAGTTAGGTAGATATTAACAAAAGAGGGGCCACTAATGGAACCAGACATCTGATTAAATGGTTAAGCCTAACTAAGTAGGGGAAAAAACAGCCTTTAGCCACCCCAGGGAGTAACTGGCATCATTCCACCAAATGGACAAAAACATCCGGGGGTGGGAAATGCAGCTCTTGAGGCCTTCTGTAACAATTTTTGGCAACCTCTAAGGGATCAGGAGTGGCCATGCCTTGTGGTAGGAAAGCAGGACCCTGCTCCATTCGAGCTTGTACGTCCCCTGTCTCCTACCTTTCTTTTTCCCATTCTGCCTCTGGTTGCAGGTGTTTCAGCCCCATTTAATGGTGGGCATGGGTCAGGCATTTAAGAGCCATTTGGCCCCTGCCACTGTGATAAAGATGTCCCCCATGAGAGGATGACCTGGTGATGATATGGGCCAGAAGCCCTAGGCTGCCTGCCAGGCTCAAGCAAAAAATCTTCCGCTGAAGCACATTACTTTGTGAACTTGTTCCCAAACCCCGGGGCAGTTTCCTAATAGGATTAGTCAGAAACAGCAGGGTCTCTAACTAATCTTTCTCTAATAGTCTCTCACATTCCTTCCTTAGCCTCTGCTGTTGCCTAAGGTTAGTGTTTTCACAATCTTCTGCCCTTTATTTGAGGAACTGAAATTCCTGATGGTCTCTGCAGATTCTTACATTCTCTCTGCCTTCTTTGTCCCTGGCACTTCAGCCCCATATTCCTCTGGCAACTGGAGACACACAGCTGGGTGCAGCTGCCACAGCGGCTCTTCTCTCTCTTCTTTCCTGTCCTCTTTTCTCTTACCCACCCCTGCTTCTTTGGCTGCTGTCCTCTCCACTGCCTGCCTTTCCAGCTCTGGATTTGGAACTCCCCTCAGCTCTACCTTCCCCCAGACTCTCCCCTTCACTCCTTCCCATAAGCCAGATGGCTCAGACCATGCTCTGCTGCAAGACACTTCCTCGGTTTGTATCTTAATCTTTGGGAAGACCTTCACCCGGGTCAGAGTAGTGGTAAGGCACAGGCCTTGTAATGCTAGGGCAGCAAGGGGGTCACACACCATTCTAGGTTCTGGTCACCCAATGGGACCAGGGAAGAACTGGGGATGCCCATGTTTCCTTTACAGTGACTTCCCTGCACAGTGACTTTCTCTTTTACAGGGAAAGAAACCTCCCTCCCTGAAAATGATAGGCAATATCACCTCCATACTTGCCTCGATACCTAGAAATTCAGACTGAGAAACCCCAATACCAGCATCCCCACCTGTTTATCAATCCTTATACCCCTTAGCACCTAATGACTCTCCAAAACTGACCTCCTCTGCCCCTTACAGGAGCTGGCAGGAGAGCCTCGGGGGAGTCACCCAAATTCAAGTGCCCTTCTCATTTTCAGACTTGAAAGTTTGCAAGGCATGGTTGGGTAGATTTTCAGAGGACCCTACAAAAATACACAGAGAAATTACAAGCTTTAACCCAAACCTACAATTTTACTTGGAAAGACTTAACTGTCTTTCTTTCCCAATCCTGCCAACCAAGAAAAAGCTCCAAATTTGGGGAGCAGCCCAGCAATGTCCAGATTTTATGAGCAGCCTGGCTTACCAGATACTGTGTAGGGATGACTGCCCTCCCCCACACTGATCCTAATTGGTCTTACCAACTGGAGCAAACCAGACTTGCTTGGGGCATTTTTTAGGCATGGAAAGTTTCTGCTGAATGTGGATTTGGACTCATTGCTGAACCCCTATATGAGTCCCTAAAGGGACCTGACACTGACCCATTTGGATGGATAGGCACACAACAGTACGATTTCACAAAAATTAAAGATTTAGTCATAAGAACACTTGGGATGCCAAATCTCAAGACAAAAACAAAAAACAAACAAATAAAGAAATTTTACTTTACATGTGACTGAGAAGCAGCGAATAGTCTTAGGGGTTCTCACACAGAAGTCAGAGCCAGAAACACAACCAGCGACCTACTTTTCCCAACAATTAGAGTCAGTGGCAGCAGGACAACCAGGATGCACAAAGGTCATTGCAGCCACAGCGCTCCTGGTGGAGGAGCCACTAACACTAGGACCACCACTGGAGGTCCTAACCCCACACCAGGTTCAGGGACTCTTAGATATCAAGGGTGACCAATAGTTAATGGGGAGGGACACCTCACTAGACACCAGGCCTTGCTTTTAGACTCCCCTGAGGTGGCTCTCAAAGTATGCCAAACCCTTAATCTGACCACCCTCCTGCCTATGGAGGGAAGAGAAAGAACTTCACATGACTATACAGAGGTAATAGAACAAGTTTACTCAGGCAGGCCTGATCTAAAAGACCAGCCACTAGGCAATCCACTTACAATATGGTTCACTGATGGCAGTAGTTTTATAAAGGAAGGAAGGAAGCCAGATATGCAGTAGTCACAGTGGACCTTAATCTGGTCACTGAAGCCTGGACATCATCTCCTCAGCCCAGAAGGCTGAGCTCATGACCCAACCTAGAGCTCTACAATTAGGGTAGGGACAAAGAGTCAATATTTACAAAGGTTCTGAATATGACTTCCTCCTCTTACATGCCCATGAAGCAATATAGAAAGAGAGGGGACTCTTAACAGCAAAGAACTCTCTATCCAACACCACCAGGAAATGCTCACCTTTCTACAAACAGTATTAGAACCTGCAGAGGTAGCTGTAATTCATTGCAGAGGGCGTCAAAAGGAAGACACAGATATTACTAAAGAGAGTAACCTCACTGATACCATTGCAAAAGGGCTGCCTTACCATTAGTCCTAATGGCTAGTCCCAACAGGCTAGGCTGTTTCCACAGAAACCTATCCCCCAACAAAGGCCACAATACCCAGAAAAGGAAAATGGGCTCAACAACAAGGGTCTCAGCTACTTGCTGAGGGATGACGGGAATTAAACCCATTTCCTCCTCCCTCAAACCCCTCAATGAAAAATGATTAAGGGGCTTCATGGATCCTCTCATTAAGGCAAAGATGCACTGACCTCACTAGTGTATAGAATCTTTACAGGACTTGGGCTCTGCCAGACTATCAGGGAAGTCACAAAGACTTGCAATTTATGACTAATACCCTGGGAGGGAGAATCAGACCCCCTCCCCTTCTAACCCCCATCAAAAGATGGGGAAAGTACCCAGAAGAAGATTGGCAAATAGACTTTACTCAAATGCCACCTTCTTAAGAAAACAAATACTTGTTTGTTGACACCTTCATGGATTGGGTAGAAGCGTACCCTATAGAACAGAAAAGGCCCAGGAGGTTGCCAACTTCCTACTAAGAGAAATCACTCTCCAATTTGGACTTCCTAAGTCCCTACAAAGTGATAGCAGCCCATCCTTTGTTTCTAAAATTACCCAGCAAATGTCCCCTGCTTTAGACATGTAATATTATTACCATACCAGCTGAAGACCCTGTCTTGCAGTCTGTCAAGGCCTGGCAGGTCCACTCTGGATTTGGGCAGATGGAAGAAGATGTGTGGAGCTGTGGGGATGCTTGACGTGAATTTATTCATGGGTGGGCGATCCGCGCACCCTGCAAACTGCATGTCCCCCAGTGGGAAGCCCCTACTCCCTTATATACTAAATACAGACAAAGCCGGCAGGGAGCCAGAATACATTGTGTAACACAGAGAGATTCTGCGCATGTGAACCCACTTCATGTTATGGGAACTGTTTAACGGACCCAGTCTCAAGACTATAAGAACATTGCTTATCAGGCCCAATCTCAAGGTTATGGGAAACTGCTTCTCTTAGTTTCCCAGAAACTTGGGTGAGGAAGCCAGACTGCCTCCGATTACCCTAGAGACTCAAGCCTCAGGAAAGGTTGAGCAAGCTAATCAGACTCTCAAGAAAACTTTGACCAAACTGTGTCAAGAGACATCAAAGACCTGGATAACACTCTTACCTATAGTTCTTCTTAGACTAAGAGCAGCCCCCAAGGCTAATCTTAATCTCAGCTCCTTTGCAATGTTATGTGGCAGACCCTTCCTAACCTTTGACTTCCTATTCAACACAGAGAGCCATGAACTTGTTAAATACTTAATTAACTAGGGCACATACAAAAAGGCCCCGACCAAGGATGGTGACAGGATTCTGCCTACACCCAACCAGAGCCCTGTCCCCACTCAGATCAGCTCATGCAACATGGTCCTTCTCAAAACCTGGAATGAAGGCTCTCCCACTGACCAAGTACAACCTAAGTGGAAAGGTCCCTGTCGGGTCCTCCTAACCAACCTACAGCTGTGACACTCCAGGGAATCACTAACTGAGTCCACCTGTCTAGAATTAAACCTTTTTCTTCTGAGTATTCCCTAAAGGATTCAGAAGCAAGAGTCCATGAGCACGCCTATGACTGCTAACCCCTCAAAGACTTGGGGTTTCTTTTTATGAAGAGAAAGCCTGGAATCCACAACCAATAAAATCAAAGCCTCCCTTCTAGAAGCTGTCATGCTGCAGGTGGCCCTACAAAAAGGATACCACCTTGTCCAGCAGTGCCATCCTCTAGACACCACATATGCCACCGTCCAAGGACAGACAGACTAACCCTAGGTTACAAATCTTTCTCCCATGCATAAAGGCCACCCTCCTCTCTTGGCTTCCTTCTTCCTTTGTCAGATAGTGAGACTCTGTGGGCCAAGGGGTTGGCAGGACTGTGCTTCCAACACCTGGAAGGAGTTACAAAAGATGACACCTTCAAACCATTTACCCTTGTAAGATCACAGGAGTCCAGAGTTCTTGAGGGGCAAAGGTTAGAGTAGGAAGTTGGTTATATATGAACAAAAGAAAAGGGAGCTAACAGAACCAGGCACCTGATGAAGCACTTCAGCCTGACTAAGCAGGAAAAACACAGCATTTTAGTCACCTTGGGGAGTAACTGACATCATTCTGCCAAACAGACAAACACATCAAAGTGGGCAGGAAAGACAGCATTTTGGTCACCTTGGGGAGTCTGCCCGACTGATGGATGGGGGAAGGAGAAAATGGCAAAGGAATTCCTTTTACTAAGGGCACATGTGGTAGAAGCTAAATGATGAAGTGGAACTATGAGGCACGTGCAGTGCATCAGGAGCCAAGAGGGTGACCATCAAAGGGGGAGGACACTGGCCCAAGAAAATTTTGGGGAAAAAAAGAGATTGGATAGGAGAAGGGTACAAGCACAAGCCCAGAATATTCAGGAAAGAGATTGGATGGGGTAGAACAAACATAAGCCTGGGAAAAGCCAGGAAAGAAGTCGGATAGTTGGAAAGGAAGCCTGATCTTGGAAACTGAACAAGGACCACAGGGCAGCCACTACCCCTGAGGCTGCCCACTCTCTGCCCCTCTGAGAATGTACTGTCACTTCTCATCTAATTAAGTTTGCCTCTATCGCTTAAAACTCATATGTGAGTGTCCCTGAATTTTTTTCCCCATGATACCACTGAAGAACCTATTTCCTCTGGTAACAAAATTTCTGGTACCTAGAAACTAGGGTTGGGTAGAGATGAGTAGGGTCAGAGTGGGCATCCAGGTGCTTTACCTAAAGACTTGCCCCGTGACCTCATCATCACTTCCTGGGTTGCTTTCTTAAAGCCTGAGAGTGTGCAGGCATTTGGAGTCTCCTCCTTGAATCTGCTTCCCCACCCCCTTCAGACAGTTCAGTCTGTTCCTTCAGAAGCTGAAACAAATTGCCCTCCTAGGCAGATGGCTGAGATGACTGCAGTTAAGGCTGTCTGGCATGCCCGCATTGCCAGTGAGATCTCCTGATTTATTTAATCTGCAGTAATTAAACTTGCTTGTTTTTATGCAATGGCCGAAAAATGCCAGGAGCTCTGGGCCTCACTGAAGATGTGTGGTGTTCACTGTCAGGTTGCCCAGGGACAACTTCAGATGCATCTGAACCCCTGATATGGTCATTTCAAATTTTCACCTGTGAACCCTAGGAAAGAGCACCTCAAGCAAACCCCAGGAAAGAGCTCCTCATATAGACGTGAGGTGCAGCTCACATCTACTCTTTTCATTAGAACCAAAAACTGACAATGCTCTCATTTCTCTCTGAGTGTCCTGCCAGAGTAATGACCCCATCCTAGAGGGTGCTTGTCAATGTTCCCCAGGCAGTAACCTGGGAGTAAAGCTCTCTGAAGCTGTGTAGAAAGAACCATTTTCAAATATTGTGTGCACCTAAAAGGATGCAAAATATAGACAGACTTCAAGCCAAAATAAATATATAAACTTTTAAAGACACTCAAAAGTGGATGCAGTTAATGTCAGAATTCCACTTAAGAAAGCCACAGACATTTAAACTAAGATTCTATTAGCCTACCTTGAATAACAAGCCTTGATTGTTTCACTGAGGAATCTGTGAGCCTGGTAGGAATGGTGCAGAAAAGACAAAGGAAACCAACTGAAAGATGCGAGCAATAGAACAACTTTTTGCACAGCGTTGCTGGAGCAGATCACCCTTCAGCTAAACCTGGAAGAAGTTAGCCAGGTGAGATATTGTGATTCATAATAAGAAATATATATTTAGTCTTTATCCCCACTCCTGGCATTGAGCTCCTTAAACCCTGGGAATTTCCTGAAAGGAGAGCCAGAAAGGTGTCTTTTGTTATGTTAATGAGGCGACTTTTAGAAAACTCCAGAGGAGGTGGACTGGTTGCCAGGGGAGCCAACCAGGTGTTTAGAAGGCTGAAACTTTCAGTCCCATCCCTCTGGCCTCTGGGGTGGGGACAGGGTCTGAGTCAATCTCTAATGGCCAGTGATCTAATCGACTGTGCCTTTGTAATGAAGCCTCCTTAAAACCTAAAAGGAAAGGGTTCAGAGAGTTTCTGGGTTGGTGAACACATGCATACACTGGGAGGATGATGTCCCTGTGTGAAGGACACTCCCAGACCTAGCCATATATAGATCTCTCTTTATCTGGCCATTGCCTTTAATATTCTTTGTAATAAACCAGTAACCTAGTGAGTTAAACTCACTATTATGAGTTCTGTGAGCCATTTTTCGAATTAATTTGCCAGTGGAAATAGGATTCTTCCACAGAGTAATAAGAAAGCATTTTGGGAACTCACCCATAAACGGATGTGAGTAACAGTGCCAAGATTTGCTAGAGTGAAAACACTGTTATTGCCTCAGGTGCCCAATGTCTCATCCACAACCAGGTAGCTCAGCTCTGTCTGGCTGCAGAAGAAGTTCAACCTCTGGGGTCGCAGACCCAGACCTGTGTCTTTCTGGCCCAGGAGGCCAGGACTCAGGAATGCTGGACTTCTCTAGGTCTCATTTCCCCATCTGCATAGCTGCCACCAAGGCTTAATGTAACCTGGGTTGCAAGTGGCACTACAATTGGGCCCATCTGCTGCCAGGCCCACATGGCTGCTACGGATAGAGAGAGCCTGCAAAGAAACAAGCCCTGGGCCTTTGTTAAACTTGGATCATATCTCCTTGGGTTTGGGAATGGGTAAGCTTTCTCTCAGGCTAACAAATCTTCTTAATTTTCATGGGCTTGTGCTACGCCCTCCCCCTAACCAATCCCTTTCCTAGATATGCTGAGGTTCCAGGTCCTTATATTATCTGATCCTTTCCCCAGATTTTCTGAGGCTAGACTTTATGGCCCTTTATGGCCCTTTATGGTCCTTTATGGTTGCCATTTGGCTCCTACTGTATGTGTCTCAAAGTTTTGCCTTATCTGGCTTCTACTGAGCATGTCTCAGCATAGGAATTTCCTCTTTACTGGTTCACCCTCCCCATGGTAATCTATGGGAAGAGGTGAGTTGTTCCCTGAGGAAAATGGGAAGCTGGTCCTTCCTCCTTACTCAGGGGAAGGGAGGGATGTTAATCCCCTTGGCAAGGCAATGTGGCTATCTCCTAGAGTGTGTGGAAGCTGTGGCTTCCAGACTTAATCAAGCTTAATGTCTTATTCCATTTGCTCCCTTCTTTTGTTAATAACTTACTACCTATTGTGATAAATTGAACCCTAAAAGGGGGTCTTGGGAGCCTCTGATTTATAGTCCATAGATTAGAAGCACAGTTAACAACCTGGACTTGAGGTTAGAAACTGAAGTGGAGGCAGTCTTGTGGGATTCAGTTCTTGCTTCACCTGTGAATTCTCATGCTCTCTCCAGGTTGATAGTGTCAGAATCAAGTTAAATTTGTGGGACACTCAGTCATACCCTTGGAGAATTGAGTTAATTGTTGATATGTTAGAAAAAAAACACACATTAGAATTGGTGTCTGAATTGTACCAGGTAAATACTCATAGTTATTGGGAGATTTGTGTGGGAGAATGGGAGAGGCACATTTGATGGGGCAAGCAGCAAGGTTCAGTAAGACTGGAAGGAGTGGTGTTGTGGAAGTGGTCAGAGATAAGAACAATAACGATACAGTCAGTGTCTTGCTCACTTACTCCATGCGAGGCACTGATCTAAGTCTGTTAAATGCTTTAACTTATCTAATCCTCCCCAGTGCCCAATGAGATAGGAACTTCATTTTCCCAGTTTTGCAAAAGAGGGAACCAAGATGCAGAGATTATGATGAATTGGCCAAGGTCATTCAGCTGGGTAATTGGGCAAAGTCCCAACAATGAAGGATATTATGCTCCAAGCTGAACTTAAAAGGATTTCAACTAAGAGAGTGGCATGCTCAGATGTACATTTTATAAAGATAGACCTGAAAATGTCATTAGAGGAGGAAAGGCGGAGCCATGGGCAGAGGAAAGCAAATTAAAACTGTCACCGGACTATCATCCAAAAGACCCTAACGTTTCTCAATACCTAAACTATGTCATGAGTGATGTTTGTTTATAGGAACTGAAATGAATTCCAGACCGCAAAGACCAAGGTGCCAAGCTCATAAACTGAGAGGGCGGTGGGGCATTGCATGCTGAAAGGACCTTGCTCAAAAGGGCTGAGTACAACAGAAGAATAACTGCACATGCCTAAAGGAATTTAATCTTCCCACTCCATAGCCTATAAACACACAAGAGCCCTCCCAGGCGGGGAGGAGGTGCCTTTAGAGCATAACGTCACTCTTCTCTATTTCTTGATCAAAGAATAACATTTCTGCTTTACCAAACGCAGTCTCATTCCACTGGTGTGAATGGCACTGGGCAGAAGGACCTTGGTTTGGGTCCCTGACCCAGAAGGGTCAATAACAGAACCAATGAGAAAACTTTAGAGGATATCTAGGGGTAAATGACGAGGCAGAAGCGGAGTAGCTGGTGAAAAGAGAATTGATTTCAGAGATATAAACAATGTAGTGAACCATCAGAGGCAGTTCAAGAGGAAACGTAATGAACTAAAGCAGATATTAAAGATGTCTTATTATTTTATAATCCCAAAGGATTATGGAATACACACGTTATACAAGATTTACACCATGGTAAATATTTACTTGGTGATCTAGAAAATATGATTAGTGATTAATAGACTGTTTCAAAGTCATGGGCCAAAGTCATTAAGAAAAATACAATTGTCTCTCTTCTTGGATTATGTTTTAATTCCAAGCAGGAAGATTTATTTAGCAGCCTTTGTTACAAAGCTTATAAACAACAGTTTGAAAAGTGGGACAACATAAACACAGCATCATTCTAACAGGGCATGTTTCATCTACAAAGTAGGACAAACTTCTACAGCCCCAGACCAACAGCCAGGGTCCATAGGGATGAGGGCTTATTCCCTATCATCACCTCTCATCTCATGCCCTTTGAGAGAAAAAAAGAAAAGTTACACATTTTTATGGGAATTGCAGTATAAAAAAATCACTTGGTTAGCAGTCTGTTTCCTTCAATTTTTCCCTCATGTATCCATGAAACGGGTCAAGGATAATCCACACTACTCATGGCTTTCTCCCTGAAAGGACAATAAAAGCAGTAGCTACTTAAAATTTTACAGGAAAAGCATCACTTTGCAGAAGTGCCAGAGCTCAAGTTCAATTTGCTTGGCTCCACAGTGTCTTTCCTCACAATAATGGGGACATACTATGGAGATTCAAGCCATAAAACAGAATGATTGAGGATTTTGCAGGGGACAGTGGGGAAATAAAATAATTCAGGGTTTTGTGGAAAGGCCACCCAGAAGTTAAGTTTCTGCTAAGTCCTGTATGTTCTTTTAATTTTTAAAATTGTTATCTGTGAATAGATTTATTGCTTGTGCTGAATTTTTATAAATCATGTTCAAAACTCTTATAAATCATGTTCGAATCTTGATATTTGCAAGACTCGATCAGTTTTTGAGAAATGCAAAATAAAACTTCTTAGAATGGGAGAAGCATTCAAAGTTGATTTAGATTTGTCTTGGTACTTTTCCTAAGTCTAAAAAGAAGCATCAACCATGAAGTTATAACGCATACAAGAAGGGCATTATGTAGCTTTCTGAGCAATTTTTTAAAACCATAACATATTCACCAAAATATGTACAGATTTTAAGTGTATATAAACAGTGGTTACTCCATATACATTGTTGTATCTTTACAGTGTTCCCAACAATGTAACTAGTGCCCAGTTTAAGGATCATAATTTGGCCAGAAGTTTCAGTCACTACTTTCTCCTGAATAATGACTTATGGACTGAATGTTGCGTTTTCTCAAATTCACAGGAAGCCCTGTCTCCAAATGTGATGGTGTTGGGAGATGGGCCTTTGGGAGGTCACAGGAGTTAGATGAGGTCATAAAGGTGGGGTGTCCCATGGTGGAATTAGTGCCCTTATGAGAAGAGACACCAGAGACCTTGTTCTCTCTCCCAATACATGCACAAAGAAGAGGTGACAACACACAGCAAGATGCCGGCCACTTACAAGCCAAGAGGAAAGGCCTCAGAATAAAACTGACCTGGCTGCCCCCTGAATCGTAGACTTCCCAGCCTCCAGAACAGAACCATTTTGACTAAGTTAGTACACACTAAGTTGGCCACTGGGGAGTCTCCCCCACTGGCCAAGATGGCGCAGGGGGAAGTTCTTACACTGAGCTCACTCACTGAAAGCTAGAAAGATGAACGGATAGGGACCCAAACATGCCCAATGCTAGCGAGATAGTTGGATAGGAAAGAACCCTCCCCTCCCTTTCACTATTAGGAGCAGCAGGCTTGAGCAGGAAGAAGGGCTGGTCTTTGAGACAGGAGTCCACCATTCTCCCAGGCTGTGTGGCACCTAAATAAAACCTCTTCTCTTTTTTCTCACGAGTTTGGCTTTTCTCTTGGTAGGCAGCAGAAACTTCATTTGTTCAGTTACACTTATTCCGGTAAATATGAGTAAATGTTTCATTACAGGGAGGTAAACAAGCCAAATGGTTGCTCCGTATATTGTAGCAGGCATTTTTGAGTTAGTACAAAATTTTACCAATAATGCTAGAACTTATAACTACTTAACTCCATTTATCCCCCATGCCTTTCACGTTACTTTTGTCACACATTTTAATTCTACATATACTTTCAATCCATAAGACATTACAAATATTTTTCTACAATTAATATTTCTTCACATTTAGCCCCATGTTTACTTTGTCAGTGCTTCTCATTCTTTCATGTGCTTTCATATTTTTATTGAAATCAACAATTCTTCCTGTAGAACTCTCTTGTATTTTTCAAAATATAGGCTTGTTGATGATGAATTTACTCGGTTTTATTCTTATTTTTACCTTTATCTTTGAAAGATATTCTTGCTGGGTATAGATTTGAGATTGCTGGTTATTTGTATCTCAGCACTTTGAAGATATTACATTTTCTTCTGACTTCCATCGGTTCTGTAGGAAAGTGAGTGGTCAGCTGATCATTCCAAAGTAATGTGACTTTTTTCTAACTTCTGTTAAAATTTCCTTTCTGTTTGGTTTTCAACAATTTGGCCATGATGTACCTAGCTAGTTTTAAATTTATATGTCTCGAACTGGCTTTTCTTAAGCTATCTGAGAACATGAGCTGATTTTTTAAAATCACTTTTGTAAATTTTCCAGCTATTATTTCTTTAAAAAACAGCTTGTCTCCACATTCTTTTCTACCTCTTGAATTCTAATTATGTATATATAATACTTTTTAAGCATGACCCATATGTCTCTTATACTCAGTTTTATTTTTTAACTCATTTTTCTCTCTGTGTTTCTTTTTGGATATTTTCTATTGACTGTTCTCCCTATTCACTCTTCTGTCTTCTAGTAGGTTGTTTGCTGTTAAAATGGTCCATTCAGAGATTGTATTTCTTTCAGTTCAATATGTCTATTTGATTTTCTATATGTATGCCAATTTTATATTGAAATTCTGCATTCTTTCTATTTTCCCTGTTTTCCTTGAACATATCAAGAATAATCAAATTTATTTTAAAGACCTGTCTGCTCACTCCTATATCTGGACTACTTGCTGGCTTGCTTCCACTGTTTATTTTGTGTCTTAGGGTTTGGGTCTATATTCTAATCTATTCGCGTGCCTTGTACATTTTAACTGAATGCCAAATATTGGGGTAAAAATCTGTAGATGGCTCAAATTATTTTATCTTCCACAAGTGAGGCATCCCTCCCTCCTTGCTTGATGGTTAGAATGAGACCGATTCCTTTAACCCAGACTGCTCCCGGCCAGCACTGACTTGCAGTTGTGTGAAGACGCAGCCAAGTTCTTTTCTGTGCCTGTTCCAAGACATGGACCTTCAGTGCTGTCCGTTACGGCCATTGTGATCCTTTGTCTCCTCAGCAATGAAAAACTGCAGGAATTTCTGCTCTAATTTGCAGAGATTTTCAGCTGAGCTCTTTAGCCTCCCTTCCCACATAGCATCACAACTTGACAATACTCTTGAGAAGGAGAACAGCTGTGTTTAAAGTCCCTCAAGTTTCTAATTTTATCACTGCAATTCTGGGTGAACGACAAAAGCCCTGTTGGGTTCCCTGTCTACATCAGTGGTTCTCTCTTGGAGGTCAGGCCTGGATTCTTAGATAGTAGCTGTACCCGGATCTGCCCATGCCTTCAGGAAGGAGGAAGTTGGAGCTCAGCATCCACGTCAGTTCACTGCTCCTCAGGGAGCCTTCAGGTCTCATCTCTTGCCTTCAGGTTCCCCGACCCTAGTATTTGTTTTCTAAATAACAGGAGGCTGCAGAAAACTCCACTCAGTTTTTATGGAATTTGGGCTTGTTCTTTCGCCTCCTGTCCTTGGCAGAGTTATAATTTACCAAATGCATTAAAGGGGAAATTGGCCATCTGTTGGAGGACTTTCATATCTCCAAATCTGTCACTCATACCCTCACCACTGCCACAATCACTGCTGCACAGTCTGCACCAGGAACAGTTCGCAATACTCAGCCCGAGCCCAGGAAAAGATAATGTCCACAGAGAGAATTGTACATCCTGATTTTACTATCTGGAAGTTTCCTTCCCTAAAATTTTACTCTTTAGTTCCCATAGTTCTGTGGTTCTCTGACACTTATTAAATATTTAAACAACTATATTTTATCTGACTTTCCAGTCGATTTTAGTGGGAACATTTTCCAGTGAGCACTTTGGTCTGCTATAAAATTCTCCATCTTTCCCAAAAGCAGAAGTCCTGGCTTTGCTTTTTATATAAATAAAATAAATGTCATTCTTCACTTTTTTTTACCTCTAATTGAGAATTAGTTTCTGAATACATACATATCCAATGGCTTTTACTGAGGGCTTCTTGCCATGTAAGTGAAGACTGACAAATAATTCTATTACAAAGGAAAGGATAACCCCCACCCCGTAATTTATTTCGTCTTCTCCAAAAGTTGCTGGGCATTTTTAATCTACAACCAAAAGTAAGGGAAACCCTCAAAATCAGTTTTTCTATACATGTTAGCTTTTAGACAACATGACATATACACTAATGATTTCTGAATAAGAATTTCTTTACTCATAAATTTTGTAGAAGTGTGTTTCCTAATAACTCATCTAATCATTGGTAAAAGAAGCTACACACTTGTGTCTTTTCTGTCCCCGGCCCCCTTCAGCCACATCCACGACAGATTCACTCGGCTCTAGCCCCTCACCTCTGCTTCGAACTCCCAACACGCCCTTCCCCTCAGTGTTGATCACAGGAATTCTGTGTTTTTGTGTTTCTTAATGTAATTTTAGTTAGCAATCATGTTTTTAGAGGGATTTTAATATTTTAAAAATATACAGGCATTTGATATCAGCATTTTTCTGGTATAATGAGACCAAGTTCTAACATGTTTTTCCTTTCATAGAGCAATAACTGTGGTAATGTTAGTGTAGCATTTTTCTGCTTACAAAGTAGTTTTACATGATCTCACTTTCATGTCTCAATAAGCATGTAACAAAGTTATTGCTATTCCCATCTGAAAGCTGAGGAAACTAAAAGCTTGAGAGGTTAATTGATTTTCCCAGAGGGGAGCTAAACTGGGGCTCAAAAATCAGTCCTTCCAATTATAAATTCCATGCTCTTTCCTTTTACTTCATTATTTTAGTAAGAATAACTAGCATAACAAGTATTGTGCTGGGATCTGGGAAAACAATTATATAAAATCCTGCCCTTACGTCTACACAGTGCTTGGGAAGACCCAGACTAATGACCCACAATTTTCAGGTAGTGTAATAAATAACTTACTATGCCAATGAAGGGTGGAAAGATCGAGACTTTCATTTAAGCCCCGAGGAACAGATCAGTAAAGCCCTGTCTGAGGAATGGCACTTGCACTGAGTTTTCTTTTCTTTTTTTTTATAGGTTTATTTATTTATTTATTTATTCATTCATTCATTCATTTATAAATTACTTTATTGTTGTTCAATTACAGTTTCCATTTACCCCCCACCACTCCCCCCC
>VMDR010020706.1:0-17363 GCA_007922815.1 Macrotus californicus | reverse complement strand
CAATTTATCCTTCTCTATCCCTTGTATTAATTTTGGTGTTTTTTTCAGTTCATTAGGGTTTTTATTTTTTCATATTTAAGTTAATTTACACGGGATATTTTGTATATTAAATTGTATGAAGTTGCTGGTTAGTATCTGTTGATGAGACCATATGGATTTTAAATCTACAAATACAACGAACTACATTACCAGAGTTACTACTGATGGCCACCCCTGAAGTCCTGGAACAAGCCATGTTAAATCAATTTTTAAACACACTCTGGGTGACACATCACTTAGGTGACAAGGCCTTTAGGAACACTCCCAAAGAGTACAGTACTAACTCAGGACTAGGTACTGGTCTGCCAGGTATCACGGAAAAAGACTTCTATGCTGAAAAACCTTTGTTTTCTGTCTAGCCTCTTCACTTTGCAAGTAGTTTTACTGGAAAATAGCTATGTTCATCACTTACGTGTCATGCACACATGCTTGTGCACTGTAACAGCAGAAGTGAGTACAGTACATCTTCAAATGTCATCTCATTTTGTAGTTAACTGCTAAGAAAGAAATCACTTCCTGGCCGGGGCCACTGTCTGTGTGGAGCCGGCACGTTCTCCCCGTGGCCACGTGGGTTTTCTCTGGGTCTTCTAGTTTCCTCCCACATCCCAAGACGTGCACACTGGGTCACGTGGCATGTCTACATTGTCCAGAATGAGTATGGGTGTGAGTACACCCAGCAACGGAAGGGCCTCCTGTCCAAGGTGGGTGCCCACCTGGTGCCTGGGCTGCTGGGAGGTACTTCAGAGACCTGAGACCCTGAACTGAAATAAGCAGGTTGGAAAATCATTATCTGACTTGTTTAATCATTTTACTTAAATGTATGTATTGATCACATTGATTTCAATGTTTAATACTGTAACTGTTTTGGGGTTTTATTTAGAAGTTTGGTTTTTGTGACCAGAAATATGCTGTAGGAACTCAACTTGTTTATATCAGTTAGCCGGCCTACGGTCTACTTGTGTCGTTGTGCATCATTTCACATAAAATCAGTTTCCATGAAGCTATTGACAATGTTATGTAGGAACTTACTGTGGCTGCTACAAATTATAGCCCATAAATCCTAGTACTAGCTGGCCCGTGAAAGACAAAGTTTGTCAAGACCTGGTATAATACATTAGGAAGTTTAACTACAGGTCCCTCAACATCTTTAACCCTTCATTGACATGAAGGTTTCGTTTACACTGCCTTATTGAGCATGTATGTATTCGGTTTACAATAGGCCATCCCACCTGACCCACTTCTCATAAGGATGTTTTCTACTTTTAGGTTATCTGTTCTCTTTCTGTCTTCCAAACTGTTTAATGTGTAAAATATACATAGTTCTATCATTTTAGTCATTTTTAAGCGTACAGTTCTGTGGTATTAACTATATTCAAACTGCTGTGAAACCATCAGGACACCTGCCTCTAAAACTTTTTAATCTTCCACAACCGAAACTCCACACATTAAAAAAAATAACTTACCATCTCCCCTGCCCCCAGCTCCTGGAAGCCACCATGCTGCTTTGTCTACGAATTTGACAACTCTAGGAATCTCATGCAAGAGGAATATACCATATTTGTTCTTTTTGACTGGTTTATTTCACTGAGCATGAAAGTCTTCAAGGTTTACTCGTGTGTCAGCATTTTCTTCCTTTCTAAGGCTGAGTGACATTCCATTGTGTCTATGTCACATTTTGTTTATCCAGTCATCCGTTACTAGACGCTTGGTTACTTCTACCTTCTGGCTACTGTGAATTAATTCTCTCATAACGTGTGTGTATAAATATCTGCTTTTACTACTTTTGGGCATATACCCAGAAACAAGAATTGCTGGATCACATGGTGTTTCTATGTTTAGTTTTAAACTTAAACATATCTCCCCATATCATTTTCCACAGCAGCAACAGAAGTTCCCAATTTTAACCCCTTGGATCTTGGCAGCAAGATCCAAATTCCTTCATTTGCACATCAGCACCTAAGTGTTAAAGGGTTAAATAAGCATCACAAGACGCAGTACTTCTTTAATCCTCACTGGAGGACTTGCTTATTGATTTTAGAGACAGGGGAAGGGAGGGAGGGAGAGAGAGAAACATTGATCATCTGAACCCGTAACCTAGGCATGTGCTCTGACCGGAATAGAATCTGCAACCTTCTGGCTTACGGGATGATGCTCCAGCCAACTGAGCCACACCAGCCAGAGCAAGATATTGCACTTCGGATTGCAGCATTTGGCAGAACTGAAACGAAAGGAAGTCGTGCTATATGTTGAAGGGATTGTGGGCAACAGAAGACGACACTGGGAGAAGAGCAAATGTCACATGAAATTTCCATACTCTTGCACACACCCTCCACCAAAACCACCATAACCTGCCAGCGCTGACTGTGGCCTTTAACCCCCTCCAGGAACCGCACCTTTCTTTTGTTTGGCTTTGCTTTTCTTGCTTCTGTTCTTCACCACAAAGCAGTCAACGAACTGCTATTCTTTTTCAAGTCCTCAATTTTCAATGAAATACATCTTGAAGTGAGGCTTCCGAAAAAGTGGCATAATATAGTGACATTTTATATTGAGTGATTTTATCTTTTAGTAACTTTCCTTATTTTGTGAAGTCATCTCTTGAAAACGGGTTCATGGCATCTATTCCACAAACTGTATTAGCAAAACCAGAAGTTTCCTTGACCAATTCAAGGTCTGATTCTCCCTGTGATTTCTTCAGCGGCAGATTTGGTATCTGCTAATTGTTCTTCTGGTGTTGACACTTTAGGTTCTTCCCACATCTTTTTAACTTCTTCTTGCCTTTTCCTCTGTTGCTGTTCTTTTATCTTCTGTTATTTCCTGAAACTTTTACTTCTGTGCCTCTTTCTTCATCATCATCGTCACCCCAGTAATCCCAACATCCTTGTCCTCGCCTTCCCGGGGGTCCCCAGGTTCCCACTGGTGGTGTTGCTGCTCCTCACCTTTCCCACCGAGTCTTCCCAGGAGAACGTGTCTGTGTCCCAGGAGCCCGAGTTCCCTGCCGCCGCCACCAGCTCGAGCAGGGTGTGAGCATGTGTCTGTGAATAAATACTTTACATTTTGATGGAGTCCAATTTCCACTGTTTCTTTTGATGCCTGTGCTTTGGTGCTGTGTCACTGGCAAATCAAAGGCAATCAAATTTTCTCCTTATGTTTTCTTCTAATCTTTTAGTTGTAGCTCTTAAATTTAGGTCTGGGATCCATTTAATTTTTGTATATGGTACGAGGTAAGGGTCCAACTTCATTTTTATTTTGAATGTGCATATCCAGTTTCCCCAACACTATTTATTGAAAAAAATGTCCTTTCCCCACTGAGTGGTCTTATCATCCTTGTTAAAAATCATCTGACCATACGTGCAAGGGTTTATTCCATCTTCTTTTATTTTAAACATCTTTACTGAGGTATAATTCACATACCATGTAATTCACCCATTTAAGGGTACAATTCAATGACTTTAGCATTCTCAAAATTGTGCAATATCACAATTCAATGTCACAACATTTTTATCACCCCCAAAAGAAACTCTAAGCCCATCAGCAATTACTCTCTGTGACCAGAGCCCAGACCTAATAACTTTTCTGTCTTCGTGGATTTGCCTATTCTGAATATTTCATCTAAATGATTCATACAATACATTGCCTTTTATGACTGGCTTCTGTCACTCAGAATGATGTTTTCAAGGTTCATTCATATTGCAGCACGTATTAGCACTTCATTCCCTTTCACTGTTGAGTAACATTCCATTGTACGCACATACCACATTTTGTCATTTGAACAATCTGGATTGTTTCCATTTGTTGGCTGCTATGAACATTAGTGTAAATTTTTGTGTGGACATCTTTTCAATATTCCTGAGCATACACCTAGAAATTCCATAGCTGGGTCATATGGTAACTCAGTATCTATTTATCCTTTTGGGGAACAGCCAGACTGTTTCCCAAAATGGCTATACCATTTTATATTTCCACCAGTAGTGCATGAGGGTTCCAATTTCCCCACATCCTCGCCAACACTTGTTATTATATGTCTTTTTTATTTTAGCCATTATAGTGGGTATAAAAAAGGCTCTCACTGTGGTTTTGAATTGCTTTTCTGTATGATTAGTGATTTCCTAATGATGTAGAACAGGGGTATCCAACCCATGGCCTGTATGTGGTCCAGCGTGACCATGAATGCAGTCCAACACAAAATCATAAATTTACTTAAAACACTGTGATTTTTTTTTGTGATTATGTGTTGCAATGCCACGTAAAATAAGCATACTACACATACCCTCGCTATTTGTGTGCATGCACGGCTTCAATTTTAAAGTGATGCGCGGCATCCGGTGTGTTATCTTCTCAGTGCAGACAGTAGGATTGACACCGCCAGACATTATGTGTGCTCGTGGTGACTTAGCGAGGCAACGATTATCAATAATACTTCAACCTGCCATTGCACTGCAGGCGGTTAATGTTATTTAGAAGTCAGGTAAGCATTCCTATTTGATTATTGAAGGCACTTCCACACATCGGCGGCCTCACACATGGCCTGCCACGCTTTATAATTGGCCTTCTGCCTCACGCTACATCAGCAGCCAAGAGGGCTGTGGAAGGGCCCCAACCTTGCTTTCTATTTTCCTGTCAATTAATTTTCATACTAAAAGTAAATAAAGTCCCTTATCTATTATTATTTTTTAAATCCCAGCATGGCTTCTACAACATCTCCAAAGGAAAAAAAAACCCCAAAAGAAAAATTACTGATGAAGGAAGATTGTTCAATGAAAAGTGGACAGACGACTACTTTTTTGCTGAGGCAAACCTAAGGCACTCTGCTTAATTTGCAGGGAATCTGTGCAAGCTTCCCAAGTCTATCATTTGAGAAGGCATTACATGCGAAAGCATGCTGCCACACTCAATGTGTACGAAGGACTGTGTTGTACGGACAAAATAGTGGAACTGAAAAAAGTCTGTCTTCTCAACAAAAACATTTTCAGATAAGTTACAACTTGGGCGGATTCCATTGTGAAAGCTAGTTATTGGGAGCATATTTAATAGCAAAAATATCAAAGCCATGTACTGATGGTGAGTTTATTAAGCAATGTATGGAGAGTGTGGCAGGCATAATTTGCCCTAAAAAAAGGGGAGGATATTCCTAAAATCAGTTTGTCTCATCAGACTGTAGCCAGGCAAACTGAAGAAACTGGAAAATCTATTGAAAGAAGTTTGGAGAGTAAAGCTGCTAATTTTAAATTCGTGCTTTGGTGATGGATGATACCACTCATGCTACAGGTTCTGCTCAACTTGCCATTTTTATTAGAGGTACTAATGATGAACATAATGTCACTGAAGAAATGGTTTCTTTAGTGCCATTGAAAGATACAAGTAAATCAAGAGTAAAAGATATGTTAAAGTGATTTTCTTTGTCCAGTGTCCACATATCTTGCAGTTACTGATGGTGCCCCGGCGATGGCAGGTAAAAGAAGGGGCTTGTAAAATTAACAGAACACGATGCAATTGCCACCCAAAACTCATGTTTGACGAAGTGTCATTGCATAATACATCAAGAAAATTTTACATAACACAAAAGCTTTACCAATGGATGTCATGCAAATCATCAAGACTCTGAATTTCCTAAGAACCAAGGGATTGAATCGTTGCCAATTCCAGGAATTCCTGAAAAATACCGATGCTGACTATGGCGACACTGTTTACTTTTTGGAAGTAAGATGGATACGTCGAAGCCAAATGTTGAAAAGATTCTATGATTTGCGACATGTTATCAAGTAGCTTATGGTATCAAAAAACAAATTTGTGCTGGCACTTGATGATGAAAACTGGCTTACACATTTAGCATTTTTAGTGGATTTAACTGCTCATTTAAGTGAGTTAAACATGCATCTTCAAGTTGAAAACCAACTTATCAATACCATGTTTCAAACCATAACAGTGTTCCAAATGAAACTGAAATTATGGCAAGCTCAAATTAAGGCAAACAATTTTGTGCATTTTGACAGGCTGGCTAATCACAGTCCTGTGAACAGTGAAAAATATGCGGCCTTGCTTTTCGATTTGATACAAGAATTTGAAAATAGATTTCAAGATTTCCAGGAAAATAAATCAGTATTATTGCTGTATTTGTGACTCCATTTTCAGTCGACATAAGTGTGTTACCTGCCAATTTGCAAATGAAATGCATAGCGCTGGGATCTGACATTCAACTTCAGAAAAATTTGATTGTGTCTCTTCACTGGACTTTTCTAGGCCCCACCTTCCCAGAGACACCTATCCTTTGCTTCATAATCACACCTTATTCATGTCATCGCTATTTGGCAGCATCTACATTTGCGAACAACTATTTTCAAGAGTGAAACACATTAAGAGTAAAATTAGAACCAAAATACCTGATGAGCACCTTGGGAACTCACTGAGAATTGCAACTACTTCTCTCAAACCAGATACTGATGCACTAGTTTCTCAAATATGATGTCAAACATCCCCTAGTTTTATGTTGTCCTCTTTTCTTTTATTTTTATAATAAAAAATATTTTTTAAAAAGTCAATGATGTTTTATTACTTAGTTATATACACTGATTATATTAGTGATCACAAACTTGGGACCGACTTGACGATTTTAAAAGATTATCGAAAGGGCCGCTGCATAATTAGGGTTATTATGTGAGGACTTTTTGTCTGTGGTGGCGGATATCACAAATATTATGCACAGGCCTTTTTTTTGCTCATCAGTTTTTGTTAGTGTTTGTGTATTCAATGTGTGGCCCAAGAAAGATTTTCTGTAAAAAAGAAAGTAAAAACAGAATCCCTGGGTGGGCAATCACGGATGGGAGAAAGACTTACATTTCAGGTTATACCCTTTTGAACTCTGATTTATTATTTTACCTTGTGCATATATTATTTCAAAACAGAACAAAAACTGAAAGGAGGCTGTGGATCAGTTAGTCATCTAAAACGATGAGACAGACTGGTTCCTTTGGCTCAGACATGAGGAAATCCAGAAATAATTAAAATCAACACCTGATTCTTTTTTGTGAGAAAGCTCTTTTAGACAGGAGTTAAGAAGTTTAATACAAACCTTCCAACTTGGTATGTGGGGACGGCTGTAGTTCCAAATCTTTGCATTCCATAGTAGTTAATAAATCCAATCTCCTTGAGAGAGTTCATGGCTTGTTGTACTTGGTCATCAGTTCCTGTTATATTTCTGTAAGGGCCCAAATTATCCAGAGAAAAAAATGTATAGTCAAAGACCTTTAGGGAGGCACATCATAAATGATATGGCTTGGTTTCCAGGCCTTCCCTTTGTTCCTTGCAGCTTTCTCTCTACCTCCTGAGGACTTTAATATTTTTTTCTTAAACTGTGGTAAAACATACATAACATTGAACTGACCATTTTAGCCATTTTTAAGTATGCAATATAGTGGCATTAAATACCTTCAGTCTTGTATAACCTTCAACAGTCTCCACTTCCAGAGCTCTCTCATCTTCCCAAACTGAGACTCCACACCCACTAACTACTAACTCTCCATCCTCCGCTCCACCCCATCCCAGCTAACATCTCTTCTACTTTCTGTGTCTCTGATTTGCCTATTATAGGTATTGCATCTAAGTGAAATGATAGGCTCTTTGTCTTTTACACAGTATTTAAAGAGACGGCATCTTTCCAAAAGTCAGGTGCTGAATTTTTAGAGGGGTGGGGGGTGTCAGTAAAAACACTCCAGCAGTATTTGCTCTCCCAGCCCTATGAGGCCTCACTCTGCCTCATCTTGCTGCCATGCCTGCTACTACCAGGTCACATGGATTAGCAACTGTTCTGTACAGACTCCTGGTGATCCACCAAGATCCTCTCTGGTCTGCATCCAACCAACAATTCTTTACCTGAGAACGACAGTGAAGTGATTCCCTTGAAGCTCTCCCAATTTCAGAGGGTGTTTCTGATAGCTGAAATTCCCTAGCTTAAAGTTCATCAAGCATTTGTTCAAGTGGGCAAGTCTTTGCGCAGTTATTCTAAAAAAATAATAAAGAAAAGCAGAGAGGATTGTTCAATATTGCCTGACTGAAACAGTCTTGGTCACCGTACTATAAAAAACGGCAGCTTGAAACACAGCTACACAGCAAACTATGACGGCAGGAAAGAAAGGCACCATAGCTCACGGGATAGGCGAACTTTTCATTTCTCTCTGGATTATTTCTTCAGCATAATAATACCTGGTCCTACTGAAGGCATGTAACTTGGGCCATGTTTGTAATCTTAAAGCTGCATGTTATTCATATACACAAGCAAAGGGGCAGTATCTGAGGAATTTTCTATTTTTGTGTGGGGAAAGGTGTGAGAAGGGGATAAGAGCAGAGAATAATCCCATACAACTATCAAGACTGTTATTAAGCATTTGAAAAAGAATCAGCCATGTCGTTTTTAAAATTTTTTATTTATTTTTAGAGAGAGAGGAAGGGAGGGAGAGAAACAATAATGTATAAGGTTGTCCATCTCTTGCACACGCCCAAACTGCTGGGGACCTGGCCCGTAACCCAGGCATATGCCCTGACCAGGAATTGAACCAGCGACCTTTTGCTTTACAGGCTGATGCTCAATCCACTGAGTCACACCAGCTAGTGTTAGTCATATATTTTTCTCTATAAAAAAATTATAATCTGTCCTGGCTGGTGTGGCTCAGTGGATTGAGTGCCAGCCTACAAACCAAAGGGTTGCTGGTTTGATTCCTAGTCAGGGCACATGCCTGGGCCACAGGTCAGGTCCCCAGTGGGGGGTGCGTGAGAGGCAACCACACATTGATGTTTCTCTCCCTCTCTTTCTCCTTCCCTTGCCCCCTCTCTGAAAATAATTATATAAATAAAAAAAATATTATAAACTCACTACAGAGAAGTAGAAAACAATTCATAGTTTCATCACCTGAAAAATCTGCTAACATCTAACTTTGAATTTCCTCCCATTCTTTTTTCTTAAAACATGTCATATATACATGTATGCGCACGCATGCACACACACACATGTATATGTATATATATTCAGAATGCTACCACAAATTGGTATCTTGCTGCTATCAGTTAAAAAGTATTATAAACTTCTGGTCAAGATGGTGGTATAGGTAAATGCAGTACTCACCTTCTCCCACAACCATATCAAAATCACAACTAAACTACAGAGTATCACTTAGAACAGCCTGAAATCTAGCTGAATGGTAGTCCTACACCTAGTAAATCAAAGAAGCAACAATGAAACTGGTTGGAGGAACAGAGATGCAGAAAAGACTGATCCCACATCAACATGTGATAGATAAAAATCAGGAGGGTTATCTCAGCTGTGGAGGTCCTCCCTGAGGAGCAAAGGGTCCAAGCCCCATACCAGGGCCCCCAGACCAGGGTTCCAGTGCCAGGAAGAGAAGTCTCCATAACTTCTGACTGTAAAAGACAGTGGGCATTGAGGTTAAAGTAGACAGGGCTCCTGGAGTCCCAGGCAGCTCCCCTTAAAGGGCCTGTGCACCGACTCACTCTCTCTAGCTCCAGTGTTGGGGCAGCAGCTTGAAAGGCACCACAAACATACAGGGAAAAAACTGAATTGTCTGGCATCAGGGTAAGAGCCAGAGGGGCAGAAACCACTTTTCCTTTGATGAGCCCTCTCCTCACAGAGCTGGCAGGTAGGCACCACATCTGAGGCTCCATCAATCTGGCTCACACTGTTTGCCCTACCCTGGTGATTACCTAAAGGCCCTGTACCAACCAATTTTCAGACCCACCCAAGCTGCTTACACTGTTTTTTCTATACAAATGTCCTGTCTTAACTCATGTTCCAGATTTTCCTAAAATCACTCAAACAAGCAGCACCTGGCCTCGGAGGGCCCCATACCTCTCATTAAGTGGCCCCAGGCCTGGCACTAGCAGCAGCCATCTTTGCCTGTGCACCTCCAGCCCAGTACCAGCAGCAGCCACTGATGATGACTTTGCAGCTCTTGTCTGGTGGCCCCAGACAGAACATAGGTGGCGACTGATCTTGGCCTGAATCTCCTGTGAGGCACCAGATCCAGCAAACCAGTGGACAGCTTCAGACCATGTCAAAGCACTACCACCCAACCACCTCCACAAGTGACGCACTCAAGGGGGTGAATTCAGCATACACCAGTCCCACTGAAGTAAATTCTGCTCTGTGGGTTGACACCCTGCAGAGCTGATCCTTCACAGCAGGTCAAAGGTCAGTAGTCATAGCAAATCGTTGCAGCTGATTGGCCTAGGGGCCTTCTCACTAACATGCCAACACAATTAAGGTGGAACTACAACAGGAAGGTGTCCACAGCCCACACACTGGACAAAATTTGAGTACCTAGCTTGGCTGATAGGAGAGACTGTGCCACTGGACCCTACAGGACACCTACTATATTAGCCTACTCTGCCAAGCCTGGAGACATAGCAGCTCTATCTAATGCAGAGAAACAAACATAGGGAATCTGCCAAGAGGAGGAGACAAAGAAATGAAAGAACAGAACAAAACTCTAGAAAAAGAACTAAACGAAATGGAAACAAGCAATCCACTAGATGCAGAATACAAAACACTGGTTATAAGGATGCTCGATGAACTTACTGAGAATCTCAACAGCATAAAAAAGGACCAGTCAGAAATGAAGGATATACTAACTGAAATAAAGAATAATTTACAGGGAGCCAACAGTGGAGTAGATGAAGCTAAGAAACAAATCAGCAATTTGGAATATAAGGAAGCAAAAAACAGCCATCAAAACATCAAAAAAATAGAAATAAAAATGACAGAAAACTTCCCTAACTTGGTGGAGGAAACAGACATACAAGTTCAGGAAGCAGAGAGTCTCAAACAAGATGGACCCAAAGAGGCCCACACCAAGACACATCATGAAGAAAATGCCAAAGATTAAAGACAGAGAGAATCCTAAAAGTTGCAAGAGAAAAGCAGTTAGTTACCTACAAGGGAGCTCCCATAAGACTGTCAGCTGATTTCTCAGAAACTTCTCAGGCCAGGAGGGATTGGCAAGAAATCATCAATATTCAAAGTGATTAAAGGAAAGGACCTTCAATCAAGATTACTCTACCCGGCAGAGTTAACATTTAGAATCGGAGGACAGGTAAGAAAAAGCTAAAAGAGCTCATCACCACCAAACCAGTATTACATGAAATGTTAAAGGGTCTTCTTTTAAAAAAGAAAAAAAAAAAAAAGTAAGCAATAGGATGGCAATAAATACATATCAGGAATTAAATAGAAAAAAATAAACAAATAAAGATAACACAGAGTCATAGATATAGAGGACACTTTGACAGTTGCCAAGGGGAGGGGACTTGTGGGGACGAGTGAAAAAAGTGAAGAGATTAAGAAATTACAAATGGCGGGGGGGGAGAAATGCAGACAACTGAAATTGAAAAACAATAACATAATTTTTAAAAAATTACAAATTGGTTGTTACAGAATAGTCATGGGGATGCAAAGGACAGCATAGGTAATATAGTCAATAATATTCTAATAACTACGTGTGGTATCAGATGGGTGTGATAATATCATGATGATCACTTAGTAAGTTACGTAATTAATCACTGGGGTGTACACATGAAATTAATATAATAATGTATGTGAAGTATAACTGAAAAATTATAAAGGTTTAAAAAAACTAAAAATAAAAGATAAAAGTTGATTAAGAAAAAAAAGGCAAAACTTATTCTCTGGGGCATTTGAGATATTGCTCCCTCGCATATGTTTGGCTCAAATAAACTCTCATAAAAATTCTATTAAAAAAAAAAAAAAAAAAGAACTGGTCAGTTTGGCTCAGTTAGGTGGGCATCATGTGGCAAAGCAAATGGTCACCAGTTTGATTCCTGGTATGGCACATGCCTGTGTTATGGGTTTGGTCCCCAGTCAGTTGGGGTATGTGTAAGAAGCAACAAATCAATGTTTCCCTCTCTTTCTCCCTCCCTTCCCCTCTTTCTAAAAGTAAATAAGTAAAAATCTCTTTAAAAATTAAAATATATAAATGGTATTATAAAATTTTAATGAAAAATTCTTTAATTTCTCTAGTAGTGATATATGAAGTCTGTCCAGAAAGTATCCAGCCATGTGCTATGAAAAATACATTTATTGAGAAAGACAGACAATACAAGAAACATTGTACATAGGACAACGATACCTCAGTCCCTGTCAAAGTTATGACCTTCTTGAGGAAATTTGATTCATTGGTAGCAGTTTGAATCAAGTCATTAGCAACTGTAGCACGATGTTCCTTCTGCTCTGGTAGTAGAAGTTCCAGAACAAATTTTACCATGACACATTACAGGCCAATATCCTGCGTCAAAATCTCGAACACAGTAGTTTTTCGAATCCTGACATTGGCTTCTAGTTCTTGCACTGTGAGTCACCAATCTTTGTAGATTGTAGCCCATACATGTTCAACATTCTCAGGTGTTCTGCTTGTTGCAGGCCTTACAGAATTTGGATCACTTTCCACAGATTTTCGAGACCATCTTTGAGGCATTTGTGCCACACTTTTAATTGTGCTACACTCATTGCATCGTCCCCGAAAGCCTTCTGAATCATCTGAATAGTTTCCATGGAGGAATGTTCAAGTGTAATGCAAAATTTGATGCAGATTTGTTGCTCTACTTGCTTAGTCATTTCTAATGTGACAGCCACACAGTACACATGCTCACTCAGCGGTATCCACCACCCCGACCGACTACTACAGTGAAGTTGTCATTGTTCATGCATATGCATTCCAGTCTACTCCCCTTGGCTGCCAGATTACATGGATGTCGCACAAACTGTTGTTATATTAACAATGGCTGAACTTTTCTGGACAGACCTCATCATATGTAGAAATGAATACAGTACTAAGAAGCCTTTGTCCTATCTCTATTCCCTAACACCTCTCCCCATTAGGAGACAACATTAAGTTTTTGTATATCCTTCCAGAAACACTTGATATAAGTATGTGAGCGTATGTGTACTGACTGTACCCTGTTTAGAAGCTTTGGTGAGCTTTTAACATATGTCATAAATCATGAATGTTCTGCTTGATAAATTTTCACAAAGTGAACACAACCATGTACTTCCCATCAGATCCTCCCTTAAAAAACAGATTTTGTTAGTGTAAATTGTTTAGCACCTTGCTTTTTTCACTTGAAATGTGTATTCGAGATCTGCCCTTTCCAGACAGTGCTTCTGAAGCTGCCCCTTTCTTTGTGCAGCTGCACAGGACGGCCATCTGACCCTTTATCCGACCAGTCCCTTTGACGGACACTTAAATTGCCGGCAACCTTTTATTTGACAAACAATTCCAGAGCAAGTATCCTAATACATACTTCTTTGTACAACTGTATTGGTATACATTTGGGTAAATCCCTAGAAGTAGAAAATTCAACCCCTCTTTGTGGATTCAAAAATTCAACCCCTCTTACCTTCTAAAAAGGTTACACCAACGTACAGTCACGCCATTAATAGGTAAGTGCCTGTGCCTCATCCCTGTGTCCCCTCACACAGGGTATTAACAAACATTTTTGAGCGCTGCCAGTCTGATAAGTGAACTATAATTTGTTTCAGTTTTTATCTGTATGCTCCTTATTGTGAAGTTAAACATTTCTTCATATGTTTAATTGCCTATTGATCCTGTTACCTATTTTTGTATTTGATTGTTAATATTTTTCTCACTATTTTCATATATTAAGGAACTCTTTACCATCTAGTTGTAAACATTATCTCCCCCACCTTTTGGAAATTTACTTTTAATATTTTACAGGTTACAAAAATTTCCCCCAGGTTCATGTTAAAAAACCTCAAAACTGAAAATACCTTTCACCTAGATTTACCGATTGTTAACATGTTCCCAGATTAACTTTAGCCTCTTCCATGAACAACCACTCATTACAAATACACACCTACACACACACACAAATGTCAAAACTGCCTATTTCACTAAACCACCTGAAAGCCAGTCACAGAGCGCAGGACACCTTACCTCTCAGTGACTCCAGTGTGCCCTCAGAGCAGAGCCTTCTACTGAACCACAGGTGACTCTCAGACAGCCAAAGGGGATTCAACATGACTATGCAGTTCAATCCAAACTCACCCAATCACGCCATTCAGGGTTTTTTAAAGCTCCTGCAATTCAGGATCTAATCAAGAAGCACATACTGCAGTTGTGACATCCACACAGTCTGCATGTGCCCGACCTTTTGATCTGTGTTGCCATCCAACCTGTAGAATCCAGGCCAGCTGTTTTATACAAAGCCTTACCGTCTGGATTTGTCTGACTGCTTCCTCATATTGGACTCAAGTAAGTATTTTGGTATGAATATTATTACTTTGGGTGAAACTGTGGTCTTTTCAGTGTACCACAGCTTAAGGCGGTGATTCAGGTTGTCCATCACTGATGGCAATAAATCACTGGGTTAGGATGGTATTTGCTAGGTCTTTCCACTGTGAGTGTACCTTTCCCTTTGTTTTTAATTAGTAATCTGTGGGAAGATATTTTTAAAATATGTGACTATCCTGTTCTCCCAGTCTTTTTCATCCAGCTGTTCAACTACACAAGAATAAATGCCACCTGTGTGTAAACAAGTGTTTTTCTATATCTACTATTCTTTAGTTGGCCTTCTGTAAATAAGGACTATCTAGTAAAATTTCAGTTAAATTCAGGAATCCTTTTAAAATAGCTCTGGGATTTAAATCATACTTAGAAAGGGCATCCTAAATCCTAATCCCTAGTCAGAGATTTTTTTTTTTAATTATCCCAAGAATATGCAGAGTACTTTTACAGTTGTTTATAATAAAAGAGGGTACTTTCAGTTTTGTTTCTTCTTGGCTTACAGAAATGATGCACTTTCTAGCACGTCTCCTTCAGCGCGGTGTTGGCCTGCATGCATTCACCAAGACACTAATCTTCACTGCTGGTCTCTCTCAAGTTTCCACGGGCTGTAGTGACAAATAAAGGAACTCCGAGCACTGTTTTCCAGGGGCTCTGACTAGGACTTTCTGTCTCTCTCTCCCCAGTCAACTTCTGATGCCAAAAGTGGCTCACTTATTGTAGACCAGAGTGGGAACGGATCATGCTGACTCGGGGAGATTTCCTACTCTTGCCCTGTTTTAAATGATGGAGCCTCCTCAATCTAAGCAAGAAGGGTGTTAAGGAAGAAGAGGGAAAGTGTTTTTCACACACAAACCAGCAACTGTGTCAAAGCTGTTCAGGAGCTTTGGCTCTGCATTTTTAATTAACAGCATCACACATATCTTTTTGCTTTTTGTTCTTTTTTAAAGATAGATTGTGCAGTAAAAATACTGTCCCCAGGACATGGCTACAAAAATACATATTTGTATTATATTTATAAATCTAATGTATTTACAGTGGTATGTGGCTGCTACTACTGCTTTTTAATTGTTTTGTTAATATCTGGCAGTGCTGCCACTTTCTCACTCAGGAAGATGTAGAAAAACATTACACTGATTCAGTTACATTTAAAAAAACTTTTAAAATCAAATACTTTCCTTTTACTTCTCCCCTTTAACATTACAGCTAAGATGTGTTTAGGTAGCTTACCATACCTACAAACTTCATTTCAGGAGAGTAAAGGGGGGGAGCTACAGAATTTGCTACAGAAAAGGAGTGTTGGATCTGATAGAATTTAGAACCATCTATTTAGGGGTCTGGAGATCATGTGAAAGCAGAACTTGGAAAGAAACACTGAACATTTTTGTCAGCTCCACAGGCTCCTGGACATACCCTCCTCTCCCACCCTGTAAGACTCCTGTGCTGTGCCCACAGCAGTCACTGTGTGGGCCCCTGCAGCCCATTCCAAGCCATCATGTGCCCATATGGATTTTCTGAATTGGGGTGGGAGCTGTGCCCATAGTATGAGGATGGACTCCTTAGGGTTAATCTTAGGTGTCAAGATTTTAAAGATACATGAAAGTTTTAAATATTACAAAAAAAAAAAAAAAAGAATTTACATCTATATATTTTGTGATCTGTTCATGTCTTTTTTGTTGTTTTGGGGAATTCTCTGAAGCCACACTAAAAAAGGGAGGGAGAAGAAAGAAGAAATAGCATCTTTTGGAAAGTGTGTTATTATTATTGTATTGTTAAGGAATTCGCATCCATGACTATCACGGAGCCCAGGTCGGATTAAACAGACACGTTCTGAAGGTAGCTGTAACCCTCTGGACTTTCTAATGATAAACTCTACCTCAGCTGGAAACCCGGACTCACGAGGACTCAGTATCTGCCCTCCTATTCTTGGCAGATGCCAAAGTCAACAATCTAGCAGGTTTTCTCAGAGGAGAAGACAAATCCTCTACTTTGCTTTATGAGGCAGATAGCAACCCCAAACCACGGCCAGGCTGGGATCTGCACAGGCCTCAACACAGCTGTATTTTTCGGTCTAAAATTTTGATGTACCTGTTATTTATTTAGAACAAAGAACTGGCCCCGGCCAGTGCGGCTCTGTTGGTTGGGCATCGTCCCACAAAGCAAAGGGTCGCCAGTTCAATTCCCGGTCAGGGTACATGCCCGGTTGCTGGCCTCAGTTGCGGCATGTGCGAGAGGCAACTGATTGAAGTTTCTCCCACATATCCCTGTTTTTCTCTCTCTCTTTCTCCCTGCTTTCCCCTCTCTCTAAAAAGAAATAAATTCAATCTTTAAAAAAATATTTAGAATAAGGAACTGAGGTTAGGAAAAATTTAATTTTCTTTCCAGATGGCTACTCAGTTATCTCAACCACATTCACTGACTCAACCAAACAAATCTGCTGATTATAAATGCTACTTTGAATACATACTAAATCTGTAGATGTATCTAATTATTTATCTGTTTCTCTGCCAATATCAAACTGCTTTAACTGCTATATTTCAATAATATGCTTTAATATACACCGAGGCTAATCCTCCTTAGTAGTCACTTTTTCCAGAATTTTTGTGGCTGGTTCCACACCTTAACTTTCCCACATTAACTTTACAATCAACTTGATTAGTTAAAAAAAAAAAGCAACATTCTACTGGTATTTTCACTAGTATCAGCATAAATTTACACATTCATTCAATTAAAAAAACATGTATATCCAAGAACAAGTTACATCATTCATTTACTCAAGTCTTTTACATTTCTCAATAGCATTTCAAGGTTTTGTTCAGAGATAGCAAAGGATATTTTTTAAAATCTTTGTTACTAGGTACATAAATATTTTTTACCCTTTTCTGTGTAATAGATTTCTTTCCATTGTAATTCCTAACCAGCTCTTGCCTGCACATTGATTTTTGTATGTCAATCTCTCTTACATCGTGTAACTCCCATTCATCACCCCCAAGAATCACATCACTG
>VMDR010020705.1:0-17373 GCA_007922815.1 Macrotus californicus | reverse complement strand
GTGAAAAGACCTCTGTTGGTCCATGTACAGGAGATGCGTGGAGGTGACAGTGAGATGTCCCCAAGAAACAGACACGAGTTGGCTCTCTGCTAGTGAATACAAATCAACACTTAACAGGTGGGACTGGAAATAGAGTTGCTACCTACTAGGGCTGTAAATTGGACTACAATGCAATTAGTTTACCTTAAGAAATGTGTAATTTTGGACTTGGATAAGGTGTGTCAGTAACCAATGACTGATCATGTCTGAAGCATAGACAAGGCTGAGCTTATGAGCCCTCACGTGTGAGGACCTGACAACCTTGGACCAAAGGGGATTTGCTAACAACTGAGGTACGTTAGGAGCCAGGCTGATATTTCCTAGACACACCTGCTATGGACCGAATCGTGCCCACTCCCCGCCCCCACCCCTGCCATTCATATGTTGAAGTCCTAACCCCAGTGTGATTATATCCGGAGATAGGGTCTTTAGGAGATAATTAAGATTAAAAGACATCATAAGGAGGTGGCTAATCCAATAAAACTGTGGCTTTATAGAAAGAGGAAAAGAGAGAGAAAAAGAGGTTTCTCCTGTGAGACACAGCAAGAAGACACAGAGAGAAGGCAGCTCTCTGCAAACCAGGGAGAGCTCTCACCAGGAACAGAGTCAGCTGGCATCTTAATCCAGGCTTCCAGCCTCCCAAAGTGTGAGAAATAGATTTCTGTTGTTTAAGCCGTCCACTGTGTGGTATTTTGTCACGGTAGTCCAAGCAGACTGAGACAACACCCAATATCAAGTTGGACTCCATACTTGTACTTTCATACTCTCCTCTGAAACAATGGGTTTTCTTACACAAAATTCAGACTCACAGTCTAAAGCCAAAACATGGAGTCAGATGATCCTTGTTGAGGCAGCCTTTGGGATCCTCTCTCTGTTTTGATCTCTGCAAACCAGGAAGTTCCAGGAGATGCAAACGTCACAGGATCAGGCCTCTCTGTACCTCTCTAGCCCAGAAGGGAGCCACATATTATGAATATAGGCTCTTGGGTTTTTTTTTTTAAACAAGCACAAATGCTTATTTTAATTTCTAGTTGGAATAATTAAATGAAGGAAGTGTTCAGAAGCAGCAGGAAAATTTCAGGCAGCCTATGCAGGGGAAGTTGCAAGTCAGGAGGGAAACTTGGAAAAACTGAGACAGGAAAAAATAGAGTAAGACAAATGTGCAGCTTAAGGGGAAAAAAAGCCAAAAAATCTAAGAGAGCTCTGGCTTCTTTTCCCAAGGCAACAGTCTGTCCCACAAGCCAATGTCTCCTTCCAAAGGGAAGACAGAGAAGTTTTCACAAGATAGCTCTTCTCTGACTATGGGGGTTGGTGAAGGGAGAGGGACTGTGTATTTGAGGTCTAGAGAAGACAAATCACTTGCACTAAGTAACGGTAAAAATGAAAGAAACAATGAAAGGAAGAAGGCTAGCAGCCTGAACTTGGATTAAAGTAAATTCCGTCAAACATGATTAAATATACACAATGCAGAGAGCAAAAGCAGGAGCTCCAGTTCACACATCAGCCAAAACCTCCACATCTCACCTGAGGAGCCAAGATGCAGAGCCCACATGGGGGCATGCCACAGCCAAAGCACTGGAGAAGTATTAGTGAGTCCTATAAAGCTTTTTATTAAGAAAAAAAACAACCCTCACTAGTGTAGCTCAGTGGGTTGAACATTACCCTGCAAACTGAAAGGTTATCAGTTCAATTCCCAGTTGGGGCACATGCCTGGGTTGCGGGCTAGATCCCAGGTTGGGGGCCTGTAAGAGGCAACCAATCGATGTTTCTCTCCCTCTTCTTCCCCACCTTCCCCTTTCTCTAAAAAAATTTAAAAAATCTTTTTTTAAAAAAATACAGATTTATCGCTTCTCAGCCTTTTGGCTAAGATCAAGTGTAGTATCTGTTCTTATCAGTTTAAAAAATACAGGTTTATGTTAATGAAAAAACAAAACAAAACACTGGAGAAGCCAAAATGAAAAATGAGCAAATATGATACAATGAAAAGTCTCCACCTGCGTGTTCCACTCCTAGCTCTACCACTTACAGTCCAGACTCTTCCACAATTCACCTCACCTGTGCAGACCCCCGTCTTCCCCTTTATAAAACGGGTTTGATAAAACTGGCTCAACCTGCCTTCCAGGGTTGTTAGGAGAATCAAAAGAGTTATAAGAGAAAGTATTTCTTAAGTGGAAAAGAATCATAACATAACTGGTATTCATATAGGTATCTCCTCAAAGGCCACACCCCCTGCAACTGAGATCAGACAAGAGCTCCTCTGGGGACCTCCGCGCACTGTTCACTCTAAGGTCTCACCGCCTTCTTCCTGGGAGCTTGAGCCCCTGGTGGTGGCAGGAGTGCGCTGCACTTTCTCTTCCTCTCCTTCCTCAGGACTCTGCCCAGCACAACAAAATGCAAAACCACTATAAGGAACACATGGACATAACCAAGGGGGAGGGTGGAAGCAAGGGAAGGAGGTGGGATTGGCTGGGGTGGGAGGAAAATGCTGACAACTGTAATTGAACAACAATAAAGTAATTTAAAAATAAAACAAAACAAAACCTCCAGACTCCTGCACTCTCCACCCACTTCCTCCTGCTCAAATTCTTCATCTCCCCACTTCCCCAAACATGGTATTACTCATGAAAAAAAAACAGGCCTGCTACAGGGTCTGCTGCTCACTCCACACACCTCTACCTTTGAATGTAACAAGATGACGCCTCTTCCTCCTGCCAGTGAAAAGGAAATGTGTTTGCCTCAGCCAGGCCAGAAGAGGAAGAGCAGTGGGGATTTTCCTGTGATGGTCCAGATAAGTACTTCAGGCCCTTAGGGAAATTTTGGGGTCCTCTCAGAACACCCTTCGGGGCACTAAGGCAGCTGGATTATATGGGGTCAAAGAGAAGGCTGTAGCCCTGGCTTGATCCACTCCAGTTGCAGCCCCTTGGCATCCACGTTGCCACCTGGCCCCACCCTGGGATGCTTCTGCCCTGTCCCTGGCCTCCCCTGGGCCCCAACACGATGACTTGTCCCACCTCAGCTTCACCTTTTCCTGGCCTCCTGCTCTCCCACTTTGAGAACACAAAGAGAGGCCCAGGACTCAAGAATTCAGGCATGATGGGCTCACTTTTTTCTTTCATTTTTTCTTTGTTCAGAAAAAATTTCCCCTCTGTGCTCACTGTCCAGTTTAGCACACTGTTTACAAGGGCTTATTCATGACAGGTTTGCTCCTGATTCTGTGGTCTTGAGTCCCCAACCCCAGGGACAGAGAGGAATTCTGGTTCGCTAATGAGATCTTGAAATACTGGGGAGGAAAGCAGGACTTGGGGGATACCCCACGATGACAGGACATATGCTTTTGTTACGCTTTACAGTGTACAATACACTTACATGACTACATTATTTGGGCGGAGCCCCACAGCCACCATAATAGGGGGTTGTTCAGATTAGAAATAGGGAACTCGCAAAGGTTAAAACAACTGGCCCCACAAACATCTGAGCTGGTGTGGTGATCTGAACGAGAGGTGACTCCAACTCAGTGCTTCTCAATCTCATCACATTAGAACCACCTTATTAGAAATGCTGATTGTCCAGATCCCACCCCAGAGCAACTGGATCGGAATCTGAGAGGGGCCTAGGTATCTGCATACTTTTAAATTTCCTCCAGTGATTCTGCTGCACAGGGATGATTTAGAACTACTGCTCCAAGGGGCTCAGAATGAGTGGGGCACAGACATGGCATGATGAAATGGGGATCACAGAATAGGGGTATCCTGAAATCAGACCAGTGTGCCATCACTCCTTTTCTCCACTCTCCCCAAAACATTCCCTCCTAACTTGCATTTCTGGGTCCTCCTGGGGTGACCTTCAACATCATAAGAGAGGAATGCTGGTTCGCGCTAGGCCCTAACTTTCTACCAAACAGCGGCTCACTCATTGGTGGGAGGAGTGGCCAGGAGAAGTGGTGACCGCCCACGCCAAAGAAGTGAGGCAGTGAGAAGGAGGAACTGTCTGTGCTGGGACACCAGCTACCACTCAGCACTTTCAGCTGGAGGCCAAGGGGACTCACAGAGTCAATGCTGATCATTAGCTTTTCTTTCAGACATTTGTCTAACAAACTCTCGGAGCCAAGCTTCTCCCAGACTCCCACTGCTTACTGTCTCCCTGGAGCTAAAGCAAGTGACCCCTTTATTCAGCACCATAGTCAGAAACGCCCCCAAACCTAGGACCAGCTTAATCATAACTCCCACCATCCCAGAGAGCCCACATGCCCAGACCACGTCGCAGGAGCAAGGAGATGAGACATGGACTCTTGAGTGGAAGGGGAGCAAGGTGTTTACTGCAGCAATGGAAAGTGCTCTACACAGCATATGCAGTACAAAGGGAGAGGAGTAGATGCTTTTATAAACTGTTTCAATGATCTTCACAACAACTCGCGAGACAGGAATTATTATCTCTGCTTTAGTAACTATGATCTCAGCTCAACAGAGATCCAAGGAGGACACATACCCAGGACCTAGAAGGTAATAAAAGCAAAAGCATTGTATACAGGCCTCAAGCTTAGGGGACGGGGTGGGGCGCAGCAATATTGACTGCTCTTCAGTAATGAATCTGTGCAGGGTAGTAAGTGTGACAGAAATCCACTGGCCTCTCATGCTAACTAAACCCAAAGAGGAATATTATTCAGCCGTAAAAAGAATAAAGTACATGCTACCCTTGAAGACATTAGCTTAGTGAAAGAAGCCAGTCACAAAAAGAAGCCAGTCCATTTATTTGAAATGTCTGGAATAGATAAATCCATAGACAGAGAAGTAGACTCCTAGTTGCTGGGGCCAGGGGCGAATACTAAGTGACTGCTAATGGGTACAGACGGGCCTCTTTTGGGGTGAGAAAAATGTTTTGGAATTAGATGGGGTGATGGTTGCACAACCTTGCAAATACACTAAAAATTACTGAATTGTACACTTTTTATGGTATGTGAATTATATCTCAAAAATAAAATTTAAAAAAACCCAAGGGTGAAAGTCTTCAAAATCTGAAAGCAGAGTTCCTTGAGGATCTTAGGGAGACCTGAGAGTAACTTTTGTAAGATCTCCTAAAGGGCAAAGGTAAAATAGAAGCTAAAATTAGTTTGGCTCTGAATACCCTGCTTTTCTCCCACCCAGTGTCAAGTTCAGCCAGTCTCCTAACTCATCAGCAATACTTGTTAGCTCAGGCCAGTTGCTTCCCTCCTGCTGTCTTGCTCAGGTCTGTGACACTGAGGAGCTGGAATTTAGGTTAGAACAAGACTGGACTAGAAGATATGGGCCATGTGGGCCCAAGAATCCCTTTTGGAGGTTGGAGGTACCAGGGTGGTGTTGCCACAGAAAGCTTAGGGGAACCTTGGGGCAGGACAAGGTCCCTGCATAATCCCAGTTCCTGGTACAGTGTCCTACCCATGCCTTCTAAGCCCCAGCCCATAAACACTGACACCAAATCAGGCCTCTAAAGTGGCAGCTGCCATTCACTGAGCACCAGTGGAATGTGCCTGAAAAGCTGCAGCCCCTCCCTCAGCTCAAACACCAGCAGTCCCCACCTCCCTGCTAAGCTCAGTCACCCCAGAGATCCAAATGTCCTGACACATCACTACCCAGGGTCATGTGCTCAACTTCGGGCCTTTGTACTGGCTGTTCTGTCTGCTTGGGCCCCTCTTCCCTCATCACCTATACACCTAACCTCTTCACTTCCTTGAATGTTGCTTCTGAATGAGGCTGACCACTCTATTTTAAACCACACAGCACACGCGCACACACACACACACACACACACACACAGTGCCACTGCCTCTGCATTTCTCATGCCCTCCTCATCCTGTTTACCTGCCTTTTCTTACTTTTTCTCCATAGCACTTAACACCTAACGTAGCACATCATTTACTTGGGTATTACTTCGGTTATTTCTTTTCTATTACCCCCAGCTAGAACATAGCTCCACTATGTGGAAATTTCGTGTTTGCTGATGCAGCCCAGCCCCCCAGAACAGTACCTGACATAATATTATAATATTTTATAAACACATGGGAAGTGACAGCTGAATTGATGAATTTACATTTTGGTCTGTATGTCCCTAATCCACTAGACAACCAGGGATCCACCACAGATACATACTTCCCTGAGCCCTCAGGAACCCCTGCACTGAGCTCAGCACCAGTCCCACTGTTATGGAACCACAAAAGTGGGGGTTCGGCTGCCCACTGCTACCAATATGAAAATTCTGGAGACAGAAGTTGTTGAGAAAGGAAAGAGGTCTTTACTCAAACGCTATACAATCTGGGAGAAAGGCAGAGTCTGGTCTCAAAGCCTATTCCCTCTGGGAAATCTAGAGGAAAACCCAGCCAGACCAAAATCCAAGGCAGTGTCCAGAGTTTCTTTTCCCATTCAAAGTGCTGTCCCCTGGGAGCTGCAGGCAGCCGCTAAGAGGTCATCCAGGCAGCTGAGCTTTTCACCCAGCCACTGTCAGGCCTCTGGCTCCCTCCTCAGAACATGCGTGTGTTCCCAGACACTGCCATTGGCCATGTGGCTTCCAGGGCCAGAAGGTCCCACAAATGCACGGGCCAGCACATCAGCGAGGTAAGCAAACAAGAATCCCCTTTTTCCCCTGGACTTCTATTAGTTTCCAGTGTGAACCGGACCAAGTGCTTTCTCAGCCCAAACTTCTGCGCAGTCAGGAAGAGTCTGTCCCCCAACCAATCCCTTCTTTTTCCCAGGCTAGACTGACAGGTCCCTCTGTCCCCCACCACCCCTGCCGTTCTGACCTCTATGGCACTTGTACCTGCCTTCCCATCCCACCACCAATCAGCTACCAGAGGAGGGTAGGAGGGTTTTTCCCCGATCCAATTATCTTACTAGCCTTGCACGTGCTTACTGCCAAACTTTCCCCCTGTGGCCTTCTTGCCCAGGGGCAGGCGATCGGTGCCAGGAACGGAGGTCCCAGGCACCAGGCTACTGTGTTGGCAAAGCAGAAGCTTGGTTACCCAGACACCACAGCCCCACCCATTACCTCGGGCAGTTTGCAAACTCCTGCTCCGTGGCCCTTCCTGTTCCTCGTGGTCTGGCCAGGCTATTGGTATCATTATAACCTCAGCCTTTTTCAAAGTCTCTTTTGAAAGACTTCTTCACCTCTACCCAACCCTGGCTCTTCACTGAGAACATCACCTCCTGAGAATACCACCTCACCTGCAGTTCTTTTTCAAAGAGGCAATTTTTTTCTCAGCTTAAATGCACCATCCACAGCGGCTCCTTTCTCTAGCCAATTGTGTTTCACTGTTCTCTTCTTTCAGCCCCTTCTTTCTTTTGTTTGAAGAATTTGTTTCAACATGAAATTATTGTTTTGCCTTTCTCCCTCTAGAATATAAGCTCCACAAGGACAGTAACCGTTCTGTCTTCTTCACTACCATTACATTAGCACTTAGTACACACCACAGGGACTCTGTTTTTGAAAGGAGGGAGAGAGGAAAAGGTGAGGGCATTGGAGGCATCAAGGAGAGCTGGATTTGTCCTTGTTATTCCAAACTCTTCTGCTTTATTCAGTTGCACAGGATATGATTCCACTGAGGCTTCCAGTCCCCTCTTTTCACATTAGACAGTGAGCAGATCTTGAGAAGAAACAGCAGTTCTGAATATTAAAGGGGCAGGGACAAGATCTGCTAAAGAGGATCTGATAATGGAACCTAAGTGGGAGGAAAGGGGTCCTGGTCAGCAGGAAACAGGAGAGGCTAAAGCCAAATCCAAGCCTATTGTCACATTCTCTCCCATTTGCTTGATTAGGGGATTTAATTCCAAAATCTGAGCCATGGTCATAGATGGCAACCAGCAAACTAATTCTTCCAATCCAAATGGCGGTAACATTATTTCCCTGATTTTCCAGTTAAATCCAAACATGTCCATGGAGTGACACCAAATGCAAGAGTGTTTTCTCCACATTTAGAATAGCAAACTTGTACTGGGCCCTTCCTAAGTGCTGGCCCTTCCTGAAAAGCATAATATGCATCACTTGATCTAATTCTTACTGCAACCACATGATGTAGCTCTCCTCATTCCCACTGTACAGATGTAGGCAGGGAGCACGAATTAGGACTCAGGCAGCATGGCTTTGAAGCTCACAGGCTTACCCACCACATCTTACTGTTCCTTTGCACTGCTTAGTAAAACACTACGTAGTTCACTTGACAAGGATAATAACCCAGCTCCTCCGTGATCGGACCTAAATTGTGACTTGTTTACAAAGCTGGTGCAAGGAAGGTTCTTGCTCGCAAGAGTTAGTAGAAACTTTTTAAAAAGCTGTTGTCAACAATTGCCTCTGTGCTGTTTTATTTTTAATTTTCATTACATCATTGCCTGAAAACCAGTCCTTTTGTTCCCATTTTGTGAAGATGGGAAAAGCCACAAGGCGTCACAACACAGTGGCCATCGAGATCCTCAAGATCTCTTGGTGATGGTAATTGGGCTCCTCCTGAGCAACCTGCTGTAAAGAAAGTTAAGTAATTGAGGATGAGGCCTTTGAAGGAGTTTTCACATTGCAAATATCTATCAATACATCACTTACTTAGCCTTTCCAAAAATAAGACTTTGATTCAGACCTACTTTGTTCTCCTTCACAGAGAAACTACATTTGAATAAAAGCATGAGTCCCACCTGCAGTGCTTTTGCGAAGGCACACGGATGTGATTTCTGAAACAGGACTGTAGGGATGGGGCAGGGAGCAACCTCCTGCAAAGTTTTCCTTAGGATGTTCTGAATTTCAGCCTGAGCCATTGGGTGTGCCTCCGGTTCACCTCAGATGCTGACTCTGTGGGAAGGTTTTCCAGATATGCCAGACTCTTTTCCAAGGCCATCCAAGGTGTTTCTGGGATTCTGCATCTATTTAACAAACAGTATGGTTAAAAGAAGCACCTAGGGCAAGCTAGAAATGGAAAGAAAGGGATGGAGAGAGATTGTCCATGAACATTGAAAGCTTAGAGGCTGGAAAAATAGAAGAACGGAGGAAAAGATTGCTCAAGACTTCGTCAAGGTGTGGGGGCCTCATAGCTATTTATTTACTGATTTGTATCAGTAGGGACAGGAAATCTCAGGGACAACTTTTCCCTTCCTATAGCTTTGAAGCTCTACTCTCCCTAGAGCTGAAGTCCATGCTGACCTTTATAAGAAAGGCAGATTGCAATTAGAACTTTGCCTCAAACTTGGAAGTAACACCTCCCCCTGCTTGTTCCCTAAAGCCAGCCAGTCCTGCAGAAAAGTGGCCCCTTGTCTTCTCTTCAGATGAGAACAGCAGGTGCTGGATATCAGTCTAAAAGGAGCCCTGCAGCTGGATTATAATAATCCAAGCCCCCAGAGCAAAGTGAAGTCCAGGCCTATCCTAAAACAACTTTGTCACCTGACTAAAGCCTTATGGCTTGAATATATTCAAAGTAGCGTTTGTGTGGGAGAAAGACCTTGATATTCAACCATCTCTTTAAACTCATGATCTTCCATGAAGGGGACAGTGTCTTCAAATATCCAAAAGAGGGCTTTCTCGGAAGTGTGATCACAGGACCATCTGAATCAGCTAAGGTACCTATTAAAAATTCAGAGTCCTGGGTCCCAGCTCAGACATACTAAATCAGATTCTCTAGGGTGGGACTTGGGAATTTGCATTTTGCAGATTAGGGAATTCTGAGGTTTATTTGGGTGTGGGAATCACTGGAGTTGAAAACTAAAGACTTAACTATTTCTCGGAAAAATCTGGCCCAGATGCGATCACATTTTTAGACCAGTATTTCTTTCAAGCTCCCTCTTGTTATTATGCTAACAAGGCACTTCTGAAGTTGCAGATTCATTGCAGAACAAAAGATTTGTACACAGACCAGTGGCATCTAATTCACTTAAATGTCTCTGCCTCACTAATAGTGCCATTTGCTGCTGAATGGCAGTTTGCTCTGAACAAAAGGAGCAGAGATACTGTGTGTGCAGGTAAATCTAACTTGTGCTTGTGATTACCATGGAAACGGCAGCCATTATCACTAGACAGATCCCCTCCCAGGCAATCTTGCAGATCCATTTTTTTAAAGGCCCGGCTTGTGCTTACCTCAGACTGGAAATCCTGCCTCCTTGGAGCATGGTTCTGAGAGTTCATAAATGTGTGTCCCAAAAAGATGTAAACAGAAAATTTGTGTTCCTACCACTCTGCTTTCTTCCGTTAAGTGTCTTCCAAAAGCATCTCAGCATAATCCAAACAGGAAGGAAATTCTTCTCATCACTTAGCACAGAGCTCATCTTGCCTGTTGCTTGTAAGGCAATAGGAGGGGGTGAGTTTGGGGTTGAAATAATACATTTGCCTTCCTCCTTTCCATTCTTAATTAGTCATCCTAATAATAAATACAACTTCACTAAGATTTTAATTAAGTTGAAATTTTAAAACATTGTCTATTTTATACTGCATTCAGGGGCACTTTTAAAAGAATGAGTATGATGGAAATGATGTCACACTTTCAATCCAGAAACCTAGGCGTTATTGCTGAGTACGCCGTGCACTGTGCACACTGTGTCTGCATTAAGAACTGAGCATTTTCTCTTTGCCTAAAAATGGCAAAATAACAGCAGCTACAAGCATGTGTGTTTATCACAAAGGAAACAAGCCTCAGTGAGTTGTATCTTTATCAAGGAAACTTTCTACATTCCAGAGTAAGGCCTTCCCCTTCCCGGCTCAGAAACCTGAGTGCTCCCTGAATATATCCATCTCCTCAGGGGCAGACTCAAATCCACTAACCCTCAAAACTAAATGCCAGATGGCTCCATTTACAACGAGAACTACCTCTCACAGGAACAGCACTTTCTCTCTTAGTTGGCCAACCCACAAAGGAAGCCAAATAATTAATAGAAAATGTCATTTTGCTCATTTACAATCAGAAAAACAAAACCATTATAAGGAATGGAATACTAAAAGTTTTTGTAACAGATGGCATATTTCATAGAACTAGAACAAATAATCCAAATATTTATATGGAATCATAAAAGAACCCCAAATAACCTCAGCAATCTTGAGAAATAAGAGCAAAGTTAGAGGAATCATACCTGATATCAAACTATACTGCAAGGTCACTGTAATCAAAATAGCATGGTATTGGCATAGAAACAGACATATAGATCAATGGAGTGAAATAGAGAGCCCAAAAATAAACCCATATCTTTATAGACAATTAATATTTGACAAAGGAGGAAAGAACATACAATGAGGTAAAAATAGTCTGTTCAATAAATGGTGTTGGGAATATTGGACAGCTACATGCAAAAAAAAAAATGAAACTAGACCACTTTCTCACACCACACAGAAGAATAAACTCCAAATAGATTAAATACTTAAATGTTAGACTTGAAACCATAAAAACTCTGGAAGAAAACATAGGCAGTAAAATCCCTGACATTTCTTGTAACCATCTTTTTTTTTCTGATATATCTCCTCAGGCAAAGGAAACAAAAGAAGAAATAAACAAATAGGACTACATCAGACTAAAACTGCTTTGCACAGAAAGGAAACCATCAACAAAGTGAAAAGACAACCCACTGAATGGGAGAACATATTTGTCAATGATGCATCTGATAAGGGGTTAATATCCAAAATTTATAAAGAACTTATAAAAATCAACACCAAGAAAACAATCCAGTTTAAAAATGAGCGAAGGCCCTGAATAGACACTTCAAAATGTCTATTTCTGCAAAGTGGACATAGAGATGGCCAATAGACATATGAACAGATGCTCCATGTTACTAATCATCAGAGAAATGCAAATTAAAACCACAAGACATCACCTCACACCTATCAGAATGGCTATCATCAACAAATCAATAAACAAGAAGTGCTGGTGAGGATGTGGAAGAAAGGGAACCCTAGTGCACTGTTGGTAGGAATTCAGGCTGGTACAGTCACTGTGGAAAACATTGTGGAATATCCTCAAAAAATTAAAAATGGAACTGTCTTTTGACCCAGCAATTCCACTGTGAGGATTATACCCTAAGAATTCCAAAACACCAATTCAAAAGAATTTATGCACCCTAATGTTCACAGCAGTGTTATTTACAATAGCCAAGATTTGGAAACAACTTAGGTGCCCATGAATAGATGAGTGGATAAAAGAACTGTGGTACATTTACACAATGGAATACTACACAGCAGAAAAAAAGAAGGAATTTCTACCTTTTGCAACAGCATGGATGGAACTGGAGACTATTATGTTAAGTGAAATAAGCCAGTCAGTGAAAGGCAAATACCATATGATCTCACTTATAAGACGAATCTGATGAACAAAATAAACTGATGAGCAAAGTAGAACCAGAGGCATAGCAACATGGGACAGACTGACAGCTGTAAGAGGAGATCAGGGGAAGTGGGGACTGATTGAAAGAAGGTGAAGGGATTAGTCAAAGAACATGTATACATGACCCATGGACATAAACAATGGTGTGGGGATTGATTATGGAAGTGGGGCTGGGCTCAGTAGAAAAGGGCAAAGGGGAAAAACTGGGGCAACTATAATAGCATAAACAATAAAATATTTTTTAAAAAAGAATATATGTATCCTTATGTTCATTGCAGCAGTATTTACAATAGCCAAGATTTGGAAGCAGCCCTAGTGTCCGTCAGTAGCTAAATGATAAAAAAAGCTGTGTTATGTGTACAGAATGAAATACTACTGGGCCATAAAAAAGGAAAGCTTACCCTTTGAGACAGCATGGATGGACCTGGAGAGTATAATGCTAAGTGAAATAAGCCAGTCAGAGAAAAAACAAATACCACATGATTTCACTTACATGTGAAATCTAGTGAACAAAATAAACTAACAAAATAGAAACAGACTCATAGACACAGAGATCAGACTGACAGCTATCAGAGGGGAGGGAGGCTGTGGGACTGGGTAAAAATGGCAAAGGGATTAAACACACACACACACACACACACACACACACACACACACAACCTCACAGACACAGACAATAGCATGGAGATTACCAGAGGGAAAAAGGAGTAGGGGAGGTAGAAGAGGGTACACGTGGGAAGAAGACTTGAATTAGGGTGGTGAACACACAATACAATCTACTGATGATGTGTTATAGAATTGTATCCCTGAAATCTATATAATTTTATCAGTCAATGACACCCCAATAAATTCAATTAAAATACCATTTTGTTCATTTACAATCAGAAAAAAACAATGACAAGGAATGGAGTTCTAAAAGCACTTGTAACAGGTCCATTTCTTATAGAGTAAGTCAGGTAGTAATCAGAGATTGTCTGAAGAGCAGGAAATCAGAACAGACTTCAGATAAATCCAGTGTTTAATGGCATCAGGCTTGGATAGTCTGATGGTTCCAGCTTTGTAATAGGATTGGTCCAGCCAGTGAGAGGGGGTTAGTACCTCTCCTTTGGACAATGCTTTGAAGAGCCCTGACAACTGTTCCTGGTGACTGTTTTCTGTGCTTCCAAACTAATCATCATGCTCCTGACTTTCACATTATTTCTTCAGCTTTGCTTTTAACATCAGTCAAGTTATTGTCTTGCAGGATGGGGTTGGGGTGGGGCATTGTCTTTTAAATGGATTTGCATATTCTATGTGCTGTATGCTGTACCATATTGTGTTGATTTTATAGCTTAACTTTGTGCCAGCTACCATATTTCAATTTTTTAGAGCAACCTCTCTGATTCCTCATAAATGGGCAACATGTCTAATTATAATGTTATATTGCTTCTAATTTGCAGGTTACTCCAGCTTGTATTTGAGAAGACAGCAACAAATTCACAATCCATCTCTTCCTTAGCATGGGTTTGCTTCAGACTGTGAGCTGGGCTAAGCCACCTTCAAAGGCCATGACAGTGGCATCATTGGTTGCTTTAGAGATGCCACTCTCCTTATTGTACTGGTTTGCCTTCTCCCCTGGTTACCATTTGCCCATCACCAGTTACCCATTAGGTGAATGCTTGTGCCTTAAAATGAGAGGACTGGGGGAAGGTGGAAGGGGAGGGGAGGGTAAAGCAGTGGCTGAGCAAGAGAGTGAAGTTGGAGACCTAGTAGCTCCAGGGCCAGTCTGCAAAGGTGCAGCAAAGAGGCCATTAGAAAAAAATTTAAAAGATTGTATTTATTTATTTTTAGAGAGAGAGGGGAAGGGAAGGAGAAAGAGGAGAGAAAGATCATTGTGAGAGAGGAATGTCAATTGGTTGTCTCATACTTGCCCCAAATGGGGACTGAACCCACAGCCTAGGCATGTGCCCTGAAGTGGTGACCTTTGACTTTGTGGGATGATGCCCAACCAGCTGAGCCACACCAGTCAGGACCATTAGAAAAGTTTTAAATTTTGATTTGTTCTATTAAAATTTTTTGATTTGTTGGACTGAACATCTACTGCATGACTATACCTGATTTTACACATAATTACCTTTTCAGGTAAATTCTGGTAAGCAGGAGGAAAGGGGAAACACTTTATATTGCTTTATTTAGGAAAAGGAACTAGGGATTCAAGTTCTTTGGGAAGGTTTAGGCTGGAATGAAGAAGCCACCACTCAGAAATGAAGGATTAGGTCAGGAAAACAAAATAGAGTGTAAAAAAAAACAGATAAACAAGGCCACTGAATCCATAGATTCTAAAAGATATATAGGGTGGGGCATGAAAGGATGGCAACCTATTTGAGGGGTTCAGGCTTTACCTTTTCCTGCCCTTTGACTCTTTCCTTTACATTAGCCTGTGGGTCTCACATTGTGAAGCATAGCTGGCAGGTTATTTGCTGCAGGGGCATTATTAGGGTATCTGCATGGAAAGTGTGGGCACCCTAAGGACACAACAGACTCCTGGAGTGGCCTGGCCCTCTCTGTGGGGTGTTTGTGGGGTCCTGCAGCAATCTAAAGGCATGTAGACTTCTAGTCTGGGCTTCTCCCATCTCCAGAAAATTGGGGATCCAACCTAAATAAGGAGAACAAAGGAGTCTTAAGATTCTGCTGAAAAAGTCTGGGGTTGTTGACTATGGCTCACTGTCTATATTGAGAAGTGTGCTGGTCCAGGCTGATCAGGAAACAAACAATTCCCAGGACCTCTATGGAGACAGTCAACTGCTCATCAGGTTACAGAGTAACCCAGAGAAGAGAAAAAGATGCAATATGTCTCAGGGTCTATCCAAAGTTAAAACCTAGGGATTAAGCAGAGGCAACTCAGATAAGCAAAAGGCCAATTTACCAATTTTAGGCCAGAAAACACAAAGATCTTGGAGTCTTAACTTTGCAATCTAGAAACAAAATGATACAGGATAGACATCAGGAGTCCTATAGCACATGTTAAAAAGAATTAAATTGAATAGATATATTTTGAACCATTATTAAGCTGAGGGAAGGAGAAAGTAAGGAAAAGTGAAGAGGCTAGGAAATGTTTTATAATGTACCAGGGTTTTATTTCTTTCTTAAGCATAACCTTTAGAACTAACCAACTCTACATTAATTAATTGTAAAAGTGTATGTGAATGTGTGTTTAATTTGGAGACATAAAAAAAGCTAGTTATAGCTCTGGCTGGTGTAGCTCAGTGGATTGAGATCAGGCCTGCAAACCAAAGGGTTGCTGGTTTGAATCCCAGTCAGGGCACATGCCTGGGTTGCAGGCTAGGTCCCCAGTAGGGGGTGCATGAGACACAACCACACATTGATGTTTCTCTCCCTCTCTTTCTCCTTCCCTGCAACTCTCTCTAAAAATAAATCAATAAAACCTTTTTTTTAAAAAAAAAAAAGCTAGTAATATTTCATGAAACAACATCTAAATAAAAGTAGAAAAGAAGGGGCCAACTTCTGGCTAAGATGGAGATGTAGGTAGATATGCTGTGCCTCCTTGCACAACCAAAAGAAGGACAACACCAACAAATTTAAAAACAAAAAACAACCAGAACTGCCAGAAAATTGAACTGTATGGAACTCTGACAACCAAGGAGTTAAAGAAGAAACATTCATCCAGACCATTAGGAGGGGTGGAGACAGGCAGCGGGACAGAGAGGACTCGAGGCAAGGCTGTGGCTGGCAGAGAAGGAAGTCCCATATTTGTGTGCAAATAAACTGGGAGGGACAACTGAGGAGTGAGACAGACCGTGCAACCCACAGTTCCAGCTTGGGGAAATAAAGCCTCAAAACCTTGGACTGAAAAAAACTGTTGGGGTTGAGACAGCAGAATAAAATCCCAGCCTTACAGGAGAGTTCATTAGAGAGACACATAGGGTCCTGGAATGTACACAAACCCACCCACCTTGGAATCAGTACCAGAAGGGTCCAATTTGCCTATGGGTAATGGAGGAAGTGACTGAAAGTCTGCCAAGAACTGAGCAAGCAGCATTGTTCCCTCTCAGACCCCTCCCCCACATATAGTCACGTAGCCACATGGGTTGCCCCACCCTGGCAAATACCTAAGGCTCTGCCCCTTACAAATTAACACAGAGAAAAAAAAAAAAAAATGGCCCAAATGAAAGAACAGATCAAAGCTCCAGAAAAAAAAATACAACTAAGTGACAAAGAGATGCCCAACCTATCAGATGCAGAGTTCAAATGACTGATAATCAGGATACTCACAGAATTGGTTGAGTATGGTCACAAAATAGAGGAAAAAATGAAGGCTATGAAAAGTGAAATAAAGGAAAATGCACAGGGAACCAACAGTGAAGGGAAGGAAACTGGGATTCAAATCAACAGTTTGCAATAGAAGGAAGAAATAAACATTCAACCAGAACAGAATGAGGAAACAGGAATTCAAAAAAATAAGGAGAGCCTTAGGAACCTCCGGAACAACTTTAAACTTTCCAACATCCAAATCATAGGGGTGCCAGAAGGGAAAGAGAAAGAGTAAGAAACTGAAAACGTATTTGAACAAATAATGAAGGAAAACTTCCCCAGTCTGGAAAAGGAAATAGACTTTCAGGAAGTCCAGGAAGCTCAGAGAGTTCCAGAGAAGTTGGACTCAAGGAAGCACACACAAAAGCACATCATAATTACATTACTCAAGATTAAAGATAAAGAGAGAATCTTAAAAGAAGCAAGAGAAAGAGACAGTTACCTACAAAGAAGTTCCCCTAATACTATCAGCTGATTTCTCAAAAGAAACCTAGCAGACAAGAAGGGGCAGGAAAGAAGCATTCCAAGTCATGAAAGGCAAGGACCTACATCCAAGATTACTCTATCCAGCAAAGCTATCATTTAGAATTCAAGGGCAGACAAAGTGCTTCCCAGACAAGGTCAAGTTGAAGGAGTTCATCAACACCAAGCCTTTATCATATGAAATGTTGAAGGGACTTATCTAAGAAAAAGAAGGTGATCAAAAATATGAACAGTAA